>JAWLRI010000207.1:107958-136027 GCA_034781795.1 Crypturellus tataupa
GCAGGGGCGTTGGACTAGATGACCTCTAGAGGTCCCTTCCAACCTTAGGCATTCTATGATTCTATGATTCTATGATTAAAGACAGACCTACACAGTGCCTTCAATGATAGTCTGAACTTAAGATCAGAGGTTTTAGGATAGGTAGTAGAAGAGAATCTACTTCTATTTTCTTGTGTTTTGCAGTGGTTTTGCCACTTAGATTACTGGATGCAAATATTTATCAATGCTTATAGTGATATATTTGTTTGAATAAACGTAGTATACTTTGTTTGCATGTTTCTTGAACTCCTCCACTGAGGTCTTAATTCCTTGGCACAGAACCGAATTGCTGCTCTTGAAAGATGGGTGTTGTCTGATAAGGAGTCCAGGAAAAGCAGTAGAGTTGCTGTAAACAGTGTGCTGCAGACCTGGAATTTATTCAGATTGGATTTACAGTATCATTGCTTTGGCTAACTAGATAACATCCGTGAGCCTCAAAGCAGTAAATACACCAAAAGAAGCAGTCAGTGCCTTCCTTTCCCCTGCTCCTGACCTTCACAAGAGCCCTGTGCTTTGCACGTGAGGGGACCACGTGTTAAAACTTTAGTGGTCTCTGAGAAACTGGAATCCTCAGCTTGAAAGAAAAAATGTGCTGCAACTCCTGCACCCTTTGCTGTAAATCCTCAGGACCGGAGGGAGGCTGGCTCTCTGGGGACAGCTGCGAGCCATGTGTTGGAGGTTTGCAGTGCTGAGTCCTCCTCCTGCTTGCATGCACATAAATGCACTGGTGGAAAAGGATTTACGTAATAAGCTAATAAAACTTGCCCTTTACAATACACTAGTTAAGTCAAAATCAGGTTTTGCATTATGCTGGAATATTTAACAAATAATTGCAGTTTGGCCTATATGTGAAGCTTTGCTCTTTGACAATGCTGCTAATTTAGTATACCAGTTGAACAACTAGTAACCAAACCTAAGAATGATTGACTAAAAGAGCTCAGGATGAAACCCTTGGTCACCAGCACAACTCACACTGACTTATCCTTTCCTCCAGAATTTGCAGTGGGAAACTTCCTTTTTGATATATTGTGTCTCAAATGTGTTTAATATGGGTTATTTATCTTTTTGGGTAGTGGTCTGGATTGATTTAAATGCCAAACAGCAAATCCAGCTGCAGCTTTCTCAGAGTGGGCATTGGTTGCCTCTTCCCCAGAGCTCAGATGCTCTTGGGCAGTGTGCAGCCAAAAGCCAACTGCAGGGATACTGGTGTCCTTGCTCCTGCAATAGCAACACATGGAAATGGTTGGTAAAGGAGCATGAGGGTTCCAAGCTTTTGCTGATGTTTCCGGTGGTATCTGGGTGTACTCAAAGCTTCATCCCTTGAACCAGGATGGAGGCTTATCTGTTTGGCTTATACTTAACTGTGCAATAGTTTCTGTTTTCTTCCTAGAACTGTTTTGCACTTCTGAAATTTCAGTTGCATCACTAAAGCTATACACTTTATAGCTAGAATGTTTAGTATTTCTGCTAGAGTGTAGATGCTAATTATTTCATCAGTGACTCAAGCAAACAATTGTATTCCATTACCAAAGCACGATGACTACAAACATGTTTTGGTTTAGTTGTACTGATGTCAGGATTCCTTTGAGAAGTGTTAGGGTGGCTTTTGGGTGCTTTGTGGTTATTGCAAAATCCTCGAATGGGCTGGTGCTTGGAATAGGGGGGTCATTATCTTGATGCCCCTGCTAGCTGAATCCCTTAAACACCAGGCACCTGGAAAAACTGACCAAAATGAGTGTTGTAGGCCAGAATATGCAGTCCTTCAAGAAGGAGCAGAAGTCTTTGATTTTAATACAACTGGCTCAGCATTCAGATTTCAGGTAATAGAGCACGAATATTTTTTTGCATGTCCTGTATGCTTATAGACTCCATTTCACATAACTAAAATTTGGTATTAATGGAAACTTAACCTGAAATTTAACTGGGTAGGGTATGACTTGGCCCTTGCTGCATGCAGCAAAGATCTGGACCTGCAGGCAAATAGTTCTCAACTGCTGAGGTCTACTCGTTCATTCTCTACTTGTACCTTTACCATCTCTCTCTGTCTTATTTCTATTTTTATTCTCTGATAAATCGTTCCCTAATCTGATACTTCTCATGTCGTACACCCACTGGCAGTCATCCAACCTTTACATTATCCCAATCTACTTCATGCTGTTGATGGTCATAAGCCAGAAGTCTGATGTACCATCATAAGAATCCAAGGATCTTGAGGTTGAAAGGTCAAGGGCAACCTCTGTTCTGAAATGATAAATGGGTGAGATGTTTACACCTTAGCTTCAACGAGATCTATGACTGTTCTCTTGGCAAGGTATAGCAGCATCTGAAATGGGTGTCCCACCAGGTCAGGTAGTTCCTGTAATTCAAATGGGTTTCAGCTTAAAATGCATATGTTGCTTTGAGGGACACTGTAATATGGGACATTCACTAGCTCATCTTTTGGGTGAAAACACTGGAGGGGCTTTCATTTTTGTTGTCTGGAACCAAATATGCCTCTAAGTTTGTAACAAATCTACTTTCAATATAACTTTGAAAATAATTTCAGCTATGAAGTATTTTTATAGTTCAGTTTAGTATTCAATTCCTCTACACCAGTGGAAATGAGAATGGTGTGTATCACCCAACTTGTTCATCTTCCTTATTGAGCTTTAATGGGAGTTGCTTCCTGTTATTCAGGTAGTCATATACAACAGCTTCAACTGGCTTGAGTTCAGCTGTATGTGTTCTTTTCTCTGTCAATCAGTAGTTTCATTTCTGACTTGGAACAAACAGTTTATCTGTACCCCATGTAACCTTAGCCTTTTCTGAGAGAGAAGGAAAAATGACTTTCCCCCCCCCGCCATTATGTGGCTTCATTGATTATACTGGAATTCTACCAAAGATGAGTAGTGTAAGGCTTTGGGAGTGTTTTCTTTCCTTAAATTGGGCCACTGCACTCCTGGAAAATGTAAACCACTTCCAGTGGGGAAACCAGCAAAACTATTAACCCATCTGGTAGCATTCAGATTGAGATTACTGTGACATGATCTCATCCTGAATGTAACTTTTGATGTTTGCATCTCAGCAAGAAAGCAATGGAGTGAAAGAACAGATTCAGCATTAGAAAAGTGTTTTTTCCTTCTTGCCGAAAATTTTACACTTCGGAGACTCCCTTCATCTCCTTCTTTTCCCAGCAACGTTCATGAATCATAAAAGCCAAATGTGAATGGAAAAACAGGCTGCTCAGATTCCATCAGCTCATCCTGATATCACTTGTTGCAACTTGTGCCTGATAAATTTGCCTAAGATTCATCAACCATGACATCCAGCTCCACAAGTGTTTTTATTTGGCCTGATTAGTCAGAAGAAAGAACTTACGTATGGGAAAAGAGCAAACAATTAGATAGTTTTTGTTGGCATTCAGTGGCTACACTGGACAGGCTTCTCATTTCATGCCTCAGCTGCAATGTGGACTCATCCAGACAGCCCCATGAACCTGAGGCTGCACTTGCATTAGCGTGCTGCTTTTCAGGAAGAATAAAGGATAAATTAAGAAAAGCTGCAGACACCTGGCTGCATCAGAACTATGAGCCCTGGCAGAGGCTGCCTGTGTCACCTGTATACTCACTTGGGTTCTCTTGGTCTCTAGTAGGAAGGGCAGCTTACTGGTTTGATCACAGCTACTCTTTTAAAGAGCTCTTTGAAGACCTTTTTTTGGTAGTGTGCTTCTCATTTAGAGATGAGTCCTATTTTTGGAAGTAATAAATTAACTGTGATTGGTTGAAAGGTAGAACAAAATTCTTAGCTGTGAACTGAACAGCATCTTACCAGCTCCTGTAACACACTCCCTGACTACAGACCAATTTGCTGACAGCTCTTGGCGTCCTGTGTCATCTTCAGCAACTTCCCTTACTAGTTCTCAGTCATGTTAGTCCCAAGTGTCTTCCTTGTTAGCCAGTCTGTGGCTTGAAGTCAGGATGATGTGCACAGAGCATATGTACATGCTGAATTCACAGGATCTGTTTTCTGCGGCAGCTCAGAGTCTGCAGCCCATCTGTCTGAGCAGGGATGTGGCTGAGGACATAGCCAGCCAGTGTTTGTCACCTCTGTCTTGTTTCTCTTGCAGATCAGACTTTTGTTGTCCCTACTCTTCCTGCCCAAATCAGCTGTGTAACTTAAGGCCTGTTTGTACTGTCAGTAGCTTTAGCGGTATTTGAGTAAGAACCCACCTGCTACTAGATGGAGACCCTGCACATTAGTCTCTCCTTGCTGAAGTATTTTGGACACTTTATAGAGAGTTTTACAGAGGTGCTCTCCAGCTGTTGGCTAAAGAAATGGATGTTATTGGGATTGCAATGAAGAGAATCCATTGCCTAGGGTTTCAATTTTAATGGGTAGCAAAATAAATGTCAGGAAAACCAACTTTGTTTTCTGAGCCATTAGTAACGGAGTCCTTGCCTATTGGTGTGGCTTCAGATGGTCTTCAGGGCAGCTGAAGTTTCCAGGTGCAACCTCAATTAATCCAGCTACTTCCAGCCAAGTCAGGTGTTTCACCACAGGTTAGAGCAGCTCTTGGCCTCAAGCTCTTCAAGTCAGTGACTCTGTGGGCTTCACCCTGGCACAGAACAACCTGTGAGTGTGAAATGGCTTAAACTGCTAACTCTGAGCCATATCCCTGCTGTGAGATGGGCAGTCTCCAATGCTGACCCTACTGCTGTTGTGGCTATGGCCCACGTGCGTATTGCTGAACACGCCTGCACAGACCTGTGATGGCCAACAGCTCTCAAGAGTTTAACCCTAGAGCCCCTTACCTCTTCCTTGGTGGCCTGATGAGCTTGGACCAAATGCTTCTAGTGTAATTCTAGTGGCAACCATCTCCAGCCTGGTCAAATCAGAGGAAGATCAGTTTGCTGTTGCAGCTTGAGCGCTTGCTCCTCAGTGGGAATGAGGGACTTCATTAGACACAAAATCCCAGAGAAACTCCATTTCCCTGTTTGGGGGTTTGTTGTAACCAAGTGCGCATTGGACAATAACACTCAGGTTCTGAGTGTATCAGGGTTTCACAATGCAAACTGATAGCTCAAATAAACAGCTCTGAATTGTGCACATCTGCAGGCAATGCCTGTTGTATGGTATAATCATGCTGCCTTTGTCCTTCCTGCGCTGCAATGCAGAGAGGGATCATGCACTACAAAACTGCCAGAATGAAAATCTACAGTGATGCCAAGTCATTACAGAGGTAGCCACAGCTTTCAGCCCAGCTCTTCAGACCTGTGTGACCTTTCTCCATAGGGCCAGAAAGGCAGGATCTGTTGACAGGTCTGAGTCATGAGGCTAGGTGTTTAAAGCAGTCTGAGCACAGCAACAGTAGCAATACTGAGGAGCTTGCACCTTTTCTGATAGAGGTTGATTGGGTGATGGAGGTTGTGCCTGTGTGATAATGACCATCATCAATCTAACTTGCTCCTTAGAGCCAGAAGTTTATGGGTACGAGCTAGTCTGTGCTGTTGGTCAGTGTGAAGTTTCATGCTCTCAGGTGGTGGGACACTCTTCTGGCAGGGGAGAGAAGCCTTGGACTATGATCCGGCTGCTTAGAGATAGGATTTTGGCTTAAATCTGCTTTCATTAGAAGTTGGTGAAAATTATATCAGTATAGTTAGGCAAAATAATACAGCTGCTGGTTCATGAATGTATGTGCAGGGTTGGTTCAATTGTACGTGTAGGGCAAGAGCTGCTGAACGTACAGGCTGGGAAGGTTGTCTGCATTTTGGGTTCTTGAGTAGAGGAACCTGACCATGGGGTGGAATCCATGATTCGTAGGTCAAGAGTTCAAATTCAGCGCAGTTATGTTCATGTTCCTGTTAGAAGTTATTGCCCATGAAATGAAGCTTCTGGGGCCAATGAGTCTTGGAAAACAGCTTGTAGTTGGACTCAGCTGCAGTTGTTGGGCAATTCTGTGGTCACTTTCCCCATTTCTCTTAAATCTCTAAGTGAAAGTCTGAGTCCTTTTCATAATTCACCACCTGCTGCATTGTCAACTTAATCGACCAGATGTTAAGGAGACATTCTTTGATAAAAGTCCCTTGGTAAGAACCAAAAGTAAGGACAGCATGTCCAAAATTAAACAAGTCTTGTTTCATTTGAAATATTAAAAAGTCCCCTTCTTTACTTATTCCTGCTTCCTTCTTATCTGAAATCTACCTGTGCAAAACTGAAGCAAGCCAATCTGGACTGGCTCTTGAATGGTCTCTAGGTTTGGGGATACTTGAGGGCAGAAGCAATTCCTATCTGAGCTTCTTTCTTCCACATCTAGATCTAAGATAATTACATCTGAAGCAGAAGAGCTTGTGCTAACATAAATTTGGCCTTAATTGTTGCTCTAAGTTTTCAGGTTGCTGAGTTGGTAGAGTGGAAACAGACTTTAAACCAATAGCAATGAGGTTTTAGGCAGTTGCAGTGTATTTTGCTTAGGAGGCATTCAGTAATGCTGGTCAGGACTGGAATACTAACGGGCACAGCTTGCAGGTCTAAGTGATGACAACAAGGCAAAATGTTGGGATGAAATCTTAGCCCATGTGTTACCATTTCTGTGGGTGAATAGTTAAGGGCTGCAAAACTGGATAAGACCTTGATGTGTTGTATTCTTCACTTGTACAGGGAAGATGCTATGCAAAGAAATACTGCCAGTGCTTGCATGTGCGGCTGCATGTGTCCACGATGACCTCTGTTGCATTTGCATTGCCTTTTGGGGAGCTGCAAATCATTCAGACAGTAAAAGCATATGGCAGCATAAAAATGTAGCCTGCAAAGAACATAAATAGCAATATGTTAAAGCAATAACTGGAGCACAGTTTTCTAGCAACCTACTGGATTAAATTCTCTTCACATGAAATGCAGACATCTTCAAGCAATGAAAAACCTGGGTATGAATAGTGCCTACTAAAGATAGTAAACTTCTATTGATGTATTAGGCACTTGTAAAACAGGCACCTTTTCAGATTTTTATACTGCTCTTATGAGGCCAGTTTGTAGAAGTCATCTCACTTATGATCTTCTCAATGTCAGTGTCTTGATCCTTGTTATCTGCCCTGAGCTGCAGTTGGAATATGCTGACAGTGCCTGTCCAGAGATTCCTTCCTTAGACAAAATGGGTTACTTTATTCTGTTTTTAGGCTACAGATTGTCCAGTTAATAGTAAATAAAGGGCAGGAGATGTTGCTAATTCTCTGCTACCAGAATGATTTGGGGAAGGAAGATCTCTTCAAGGTTTCCTACTTTGCTCCTTAAGTGATTTGTTTTTTCATGGTGAATCTAAGATCAGCTGATTATGGGTGACTTTGAGCCCCAGAAAGCACAGCCTGGTGAGCAGAACGTACCCTATTTGACTTTGAGCTCGTTTGTGCCCTCCCCACTGTGACACGTCTTTGCCAAGCAAAGAACAATTTGCACTTTAGATAAAAATAAGTGAAATGGCAATGGCAGAATGCCCAAACTTGCTGTTTCTGCTTTTTTTGTGCAATAACTGTGCACAGTTGTGTCCTGGAGTCCGAGGGGAACAATAGCACAGTGCTGTGCAGGAGAAATGCAGCTCATAAGTGATCAAAGGAAGCAAAAAAAGGCTTATGTAAACCTGGAATAAAAATAAAGGGCATGCTTTTTAATATAAGGTCATTGTAATTAAATGCTCAGTTAGAACAGCTTTTGTCATTCACTGAGTAATACAGTGACTCTAGAAGACTCATCCTCATGATCATCTCTGCCTGCTGTTCTAAGGTGACTTCTGAACCATGAAGTACCTTTAAAATATTTTTGGAGAAGTGCTTGTCACTAAGTCATCTTCTACCTATGGGTACTTTCTGCTACCTTTACAATATCTTGCTAATTTTACTCTTTAAATACAGAAAATAGTGCTGTTGAAGCAGCAACTGCAATAGAATCAGTTTTCCTATATCCCCAGAATTTCTGCTTGGAGAAGACTTTCTTCCCCCTCCTCTGGAAAGACCAGGAAGAGAAGGAGCAGGAATTGTTGTTTTCCTGTAATCCACATCAGTATTTAAACTTCAGGCTTAAGAAAATCTTTATAAACAGAGTAGCAGCAAATCTGAGTTACTACTTCTAAGATAACACAAGACACCATCTGCAGGCTTATCAAAATCCTGTGTAATATTCTTCTGCTATTCAACCTTTCAGCAGCTTTCTGTTCAAAAGGGTGAGCACAAAATTATTTTCAGGCCTCCAGCGATCCTGTGTGTTGATTTACTTTCTCCAGGTTTTCTGCCTTATTTCTTTGAAGCTGCACCTTTTGATTTTTATTTTTTAACTTGTAAGTGTGATCCCATGCCTGTCACTTAGAACTTCAGACACTTCAATGAAGTTTCTACGCCTGATGGCAGAGGAAGCTGTCAAAACTCCAGAAATATAACTCTGGGAAACTTGGATTTAATCAAGTTCTTCACGTGGTCTGATATCCTACTACTTTTTTTTTTACAGGATAGCTCTGACTGTTACCAGCAAGGAGCCTGAGTGGTTTTATCCCTTTAGTGAAGATCAATGGGAATGAGATCCTGAAATGGGTTCTCCCAAGGGCCCTGAATGATCCTTACGTCCATCACTTGTTTGCACAATGTCGTCCTTCTCTTGGGCTGCTGACTCCATTAGGCAAAGTGGCTCTCAGGTGCTGACTAAGCAGCTTTTCAGTACAAGGAGGAGAGGTAAGAGGCAGCATTGAGCACAGTGCGAGTCCCATAGTGATGATGTCCTGGAGAGAGGCCAGGCTGCAGCTGAAGGTCAGCCGGGCAGCGCTGAATGCCAAGGCAGGAGCGCTGCCAAGGCAGTGCTGCAGCTCCAGGCATGCCAAAGGGAGCCCCATCTCGGTGGAAGCACCAAGAGCATCTTCAAAGGCCCTACAGACTCCAGGGAAAAACAGGAGAGCATGTGGCTGGGGCATCTCCATCGCTGTCTCCCTGAACGTAGACCTTGCTCTATGTGCACGGACAAGCAGCTAGTGTCAGTGGGGCAGGAATGCTGGTGAAGAGCAAAAACTCACGATTGCAAAACCCAAAATGATGAGCAAAACCCATGTGGTATTGAGAAATCCCTCTACGGTCTCAGCATCTGCTTCTCTGCACTCCAAAGTGCTGGGGGCCAAGGATATCCCAAAGTGCCCTGATGAAGCCAGTGTTAGAACAACTCTATTGAGGGTAGTGCTCGAGCGTGTGTACTAAACTTGAGCCTGAAGCTCATTTTTATAGTCAAGTTATAAATCTTGAAAGTAAGGCTTTGCCATAAAAACAGCTCTACAATCCTGAGGCCCAACAGTGCTAGTGGGAATCGCTGCTGTGGTGTGTTCTGAAAAAATAATGGGGTGGAATGGCTTGTGTTAATTACTCTTAAACCTGTTAGTGTGTTATGCCTGGCCAATGCTGAGAAGCTCAGTTTTCTTGTGACACAGGAATGGCATTTAGTTTGGGGTTTACTTTTTTTCTATAAAATCCAAACAAAGAAAAGATTAGACAGTATAATGATTTCATGGTTTAAAATCTCTGTGCTAGAAACAACCTAATTAAATTCCTGACATCATCAGTTTTGTTAGTAAATAGTAACCATGGATGCGGAAGAGTCTTGCATCTCATTACGTTCAGCATAGGGTTTCAATACAAGAGTCATTAGCTGTGGTGTGGAAGTGTAGAAACAAAGGGAAAGGATGGGACACAGGGTTTTTTTCCCTCTCATTGATCCAGAACACAGTCTGGGATGAATATCTGTAATGAATTAGCATAGCTTTAATGTAGGGCAGTAGGCCATGGGTTTCTCTAGTGAATGTAGTAAATGGCAGAATATGCACAAGATAGAATATATTAAATTAGTGTTGGACTTGGGAAACTAAGTAATTGTATAGTGTGGTTAAAGCAAAGGTGCATTTTATGCTAGCTGATGGAGGATGTATGTATATATATGTACATATTGGGACCAGTGCGATCCAGATGCATAAACCATTTGCTACACCTGTCTTGATGTGGCTAAAAAATCCAGCTTTACGTGGATGTGTGGTGACAGCACTATATGCTCAAGAATGGCTGAATTAGCATGCAGACAGCAAACATGGGCAGAAGGGAAACAGACTTTCTCATAAAGGAACTGACTGAAATTACTCAATGCCACTCTTTATTTAATACAAGATGTACTAGTTAGCACTTCATTTCAATACAAACAACAAATAAGTAATGTTTGCTTTCAAGGTTTGACATAAAACTGGTGCCTTGAAAGGAAGTGGGGTTGGATCAATGTAATCGGAACAGATTTTGCTTTGGACTTCGAATAAATTGGTACAGTATGTCTGAAAGCCAATATGCAGCGTGCTTATCCACTGCTGTAGGCTGTAGATCTGCTACTACTTACACGAGTGAGTTTATGCTTAGCCTTACAAGTAGTGATAGGGGTTGCAAAGGCAGTAACAGGGTGCTGAATGTAGCACATATGCAGATGTCTTGCATGGATTTCAGTCAAGTCCCAAATGTATCTGTAGTGCACCTTTAATATGTGCTTCTTCTAGTGATATAAAAAGTCATGTTAAAAATATGACATTGTGGATTCTGACAAGAATGAGTTATTGCACACGGATTTCCAAAAGGAGACTTGCTTTATATTGGTGACATAGGGTCAGTCAGCTGTTTCTTTACATCTTCTGTAATGGTTGTGCAAGGCCAGAGCCTTCCTCCAACTCTAGTGTGTCTCAGCTGGAGCCAGAAGGGACCTCTTGCTGCTTTACCTTCCACGTCCTGCAACTTGGAAGGGCCAATCCCTCAACATGTGTCTTTAAAGAAAATGGGGTGATCTGGAGACTGCAGAACTTGATGAAAAAAGTTCTGGGGGGGTTGGATCAGAGGCTGTTTTGTGGGTCTTTGCATGCAATGAAGTGCTCTGTGAAAGGCAGTGTTTAGGTTTCTCTTGTGGGGGAATCTTTCCTGAAATCGGAACAGACTGAGGAAGTCCTTAAATCGCTAAGGAAAAAAGATCTAGGAAATGATCAACTTCAAAAAGTGAAAAGGAATTTTGAGAAAGTTGCTCTCAGAGTTAATAACTTGAACTGTCAATAGAAAAAGAAAAGGTAAACTGGAAAAAAAATTGTAGCTTTGACTGTGAATCGTCAGGGCATAAAGGGATCTGTGTTGGAAGCTGCTATCCATCAGTATACCTAGCGTATAATACTTCTCTGGAGGCCCCTTAAGTGTGGAGCTTTGGGCAATAAATCTGTTCCTGCAACATATTTATTCCTTTGTTACATTTGTGGGGAAGAAGATGTTTTATTATGTATTCTTTATAGCAATGCATAAAATGCATATTTATATTCCTGCTCTATATATTCCATGTTTGAGTGGCAGAATATTAATTTATTATATAGTTTTTCTTCACGACCAGTCCCTTTTAATGAATGATTTTGGTGTTCCTAGAGAACTTATAAAAAGAGGTATTCAGGAAATTTTTCTTGGTGATTTATTTATTTTCTAGGTAGTTGTCTTGGTGTATACAAAAGGACTCGCTAGGTATAGTGGAAAAATGGCACATCTGTGTTGAGAAAGCATTTTAAAAGAGTTTTTGCTAATATTGACGATGGTTTTTTACTTAGCAGAAATTCTGTCCTATTTCTAACACTGAACCTAGCTATCATAGTGTCTGTCATTGCACAGTGTTGGAATGATCCCGAATGGAGCTGACTTGTTTCTACTGCCACACTGCCAGTTCATTTGCTACAGTTCTGTCCCGCCTGGAGTGAAGATTGCCTTTTGAAAGGGAAACTTAAATTTTGTTTTCATTACAAAAAAGTAGACAAAAATAAGCAAGTCACATTTTCTAGAACAACTGAATGCTGCCTATGAACTTTAGCATCTAAGATGCTCATATTTAGTTTTTTAGAAATGAAGGCCTTTTGCCATTAAACTCCCCAGTAATAGTAAAACAGTGCAAAGCATCAAACTTGTCATATCTGAACTTGACTCCTGTCCTGCTCCGCTTCTGCCTGTACTGGCATCTCTAACAGGGATGGGGGCTGAGAGCTGAGACTAGACTGGTGACTGTAGGGAGAGACCATGCTCTAATTCAAACAATTCAAATAGTGAAAAGGTGTAAATTGCTTAATGATGCCTCCTCCAGTGACTACCATAATTGGAAGATGACTGTGATCCTTAAAAGATTTATATTCTTTTTAGTTATGACTTTTGTGCGTATATGTGATTTTGTGCAATACTTTCAACGTTGACTTTGTTGTTTAATAGGCAGTTTTGTTTGAAGTTTGACATTTGTCTGGAACTTTGCTCCAACTTGCAGTAATCTTGCATTTTATATACAACTTTTACTGTTAGGTAAAATGATGACAATAGCTTTTTCTGCAGGTGCTTTCTAGTCTGTAGAGATGCTCTCTCTGAACAATTGCCTGAAAGGAAAAACCAAGCCCTGTTGCTGGTGGTTCTGCTGGTTACAGCAGTTTTGGTAAACTCTGAGTGCCGGGGGAGACAGGAGTGCAGATTTATAATGGTGCAACAGGGGACACAGGAGGGAGTCATTTGTATGACTTCCTTACTGCGATGAACAGCTGTAGAAATTCTGATCGCAAATAAGTGCCAAAAATAATTCTGTGTACTTTCATCTTCTGTTATGAAACAAGTACTGGAAGAAAAATGTCTTCCCAGGAAGGAAATAAAACTAGAAAAACTGATTCAGTGTGGGCAGTGACTGACATAATGAAATAAAGAATGCTCTTGTCCTAGGAGAAGTGCTGATTTCATGCTTATTTTCTTATGGGTGAACTGAAAGGTCAATAGAGTTGAACTGTTTTAAGAGAGGATTTCAGAGTGGGTATGGTTAAAGTTCACTGGATTTTTAACCTCTATTTATACATATATTTAGATTTTCAGGAATCCCTTGGAATACATTTGGCACTTATCAGATATCAAGGGAGAATTAAATACACTCAGATTAAGAACGTCTGCCATGAATGTGAAATTAGTGCAATGCAAATTTCCCATTTGGTTTTCCAGAAAGTTTTCACTTGAATACACATTCTGGACAACACTTTTTGGACTTTCTGATTCATCAGCTCACTTCAAATGCCTGTTCTTTCCTTCCAAACAACTGCTGCGAAAGCAAGTTGCTCCACTGATGTTATTCACCCACAAAGAACATAAGGGAGGATCCCTTCTAGAAAAATGCTCTACATGGTATTGAAACAAATGGGAAAAGTAGAAAAAATCTGTTGAGCTCTCCTAGCCAGCTGTAGGAGGATTTCCTGTGGAAGATTATTCATTAGGAAGAGCCTCTTGAAGTTGAGCTGCAATCCCTGATGTGCAAGTGCTGCTGGATGCTCTTAGATGCTGCTGAGTTGGGCAGGTTTCTATCCTCCTCTAGTGCCTCTCTACGCTCCCAGCTCTTTTGAATGAACTTGCTCAATTAAGGAAAGTCCAAAGAAAAAATCTGGTGGAGGAGTGTAATGTAAGCTGAAATAGCTGTGCCTCCAGGTCATAACTCAAAAATTGGGGGTGGTGGGGGAACTGAGTTTGTCTCCTGTGCTTCAGAGCCTGATCTCTTCATGTATGTGCTGGGCTAGGAAGTCAGCAACACTTGCAGAAAAGGATTTCACTGTCACATCTTACTTGTGGATCCCAGTGCGGGTTAATGGTCCCAATTAGTGCCTTTAATTATACCTCAATAATGCCTTACTTTATTGCTAAGGCAGCTCAGGCCTTTTGCACAGCCCACTCCTGCTTTTGAGGAATTGTATTAGGTGTTTTTTTTTTTTTTTTTTTTTTTTTTTTTTTTTTTTTTTGCATTTGCATTTGCATTCATTCAGAGTTGGAAACTGGCCCCATAGAAATCTCAACTTGCTCAGGGCTATAAGCATCAAAGGCAGATTATCTGAAATGTTAGCCCTAAGACAAAAAAAAAAAAGACTTTTTTGTCTTTTTTTGCAGTTGTCTTTACTCGGGAGGAAATGAAATGTAACAGCTTGCGTGAGTCATGCATTTTAGTACATCAGCTTTCGCTCTATAGCCAGAAAATGTAGTAACTGCATAGGGTTTTGTCTTGAGTAAAGACTTTCAAAGTCTCTGGCGCTAGAAAGACCTGTTGTCCTGGACTGTGCCTGCCATTGCTTTCTCCAGACACCTCAGTTTTCACTCAGTTCTTCCTTGTGTCTTTGCATTTCTCACCATTTTTCTAGATCCCATAGAAAAGATCCTCTCAACATCAGGACATAAATGAAGATCATGTTATCCTGAACACTATCAAAATGAGCCAACTGTCCTTTTTTAAACAGTTTGATCTGTTTAATTTTTTCTGCCCTTCTCACCCGTTTTAAATAGGGAGCTCCTTGTTTGTGCTTACCCTGATCTGAATGCTGCCCTGTCCTGCTGCTTTTTGTAGCTTCTGTGGCCCTTGTTCATGAGTCTTGTCAGTCTGTCCTTTCAGAGTCAGAGGTGATGAAGATCTCATTTTGGGCTAACCACCTGCAGATTAAAAAAACATATATTGAGTGCTCCTATCTATCGCTAGGTGAGTAATGGATAACTGAGGAGGGAGAGACTTCATTTTTAGGATGCAAACAAGGCTTGGAGTTCTGTAAGAGGCAAGTTAAGGTGGATTCGGTGCAAATCAGCTATTGGTGCATGTTCCTTAACACAGAGTACTTTGATTAGAGTAGCTAGGTGTTTTTCTCAATGCATCAAATACTTACCTAAAACTAATAGGCAAGGAATATGCTTGAGCTTAGTGTGTGTATATACAGTCTTTGATGTAACCCAAGTGCCCCTGATTAATAGGGGTTCTATACATAGTCTTAGGCTTCTTGCATTTAGTGCCGATATCCGTGTGTAAAATCTGGCACACGGGGACATCAGATGGATTTCTAATGCTTTCTGAAGGATCCTTGGCTCCACAAGCCAGTTAATGGATTACACAAACCATATGCAGCATTTCCATTTCTTATGGATATAATGAAATAAGAGTTTTCATTTAATAAACAACCCAAGCATAATTTAATAAAAGAGCCTATACTCCATTCCAGTGAATGAAGCATGCATAAGTGGCATATCAGAGCTAACCCCTTGCCCTCTTCTCTATCTTTTCCTTCACTAAGGAGCTTGGCACACATGAAAATCTGTAAGTGCAAATTTAGGTCACAAACACATACTAGTTGCTAATACGCTGTAGGTCCTAGGGGCTGCCCTATGGTGAGATGCAGCCTCATGTTTGTACTGGTTAACTTGCAAGGCCTTGTTTGGGATAGAGGAGGTATTTCCTTGAGGAAACCTCCCCACTAATTTAAAGCGCTGGATTCTCATCTGTTGGCTTAACTCATGCAATTCCAGTGAGGAGAGATGGCTGACGCACAGGTGGAAGTCCATAAATACCACTTACCCCCACAACTTGCCCTCAGAAAAACAGCTTGGAGAATTGGGATTGTTGCCCCAATATCAGCAGTTCCTGGCTTGTTTTTAGCTCTCCTGTGGTCAGTGTTTGAAAGAATAGAAAGCAGGTGTCACTGCTGTGAATTACTACAGCAATTACTGCTACTAAGGCTTGGTGCTGCTATGGTTAAAGGCAGGATGTGTGCACTAGGGCCCAACTGACCTGTCCCAACATTCACTGGGGTTGCAATATCCTTCCAGTGTCCTCGAATAGTCAGGGATCAGGCATGTGGTCGCAATCAGGCAGGCAAATCCTGATTCGTTCAACTCCTCAAGCTTGTGAAGAGCATGAGGAGGACAGATGTCATGGCTCAGGGCCCACCGTGGTGCCAGAATTACTTCACAGGGCAGACAAACCCTCATAACCAACCCAGGATGGCTGTGTTTGACAGAAGATGATGAACTATGCCTAATGAATAGTAGTATCACCACCAAGTCATCTGTATTTCAAAGGCAAACAAAGCTTGCCTGTTACCTTGTAACACTGGTGAGATTTATTCTCAGATTTATCACTAAAGAAAGTCTGTAAGAAATCCGAGCAGTTGGCAAAAATAGATGGCTCAATCCAGCTTGAGCTTTAGGGACCTGGAGTCCTCCAGGGACTATCACAAATGTCATGATGTCTCCAAAGTGCTTGATTTGTGCAGACAATGTTCTGATCTAGCAGAAAGACACATATAAACTCACGTCGCCAGCAGCCTCCATTGGCGTCAGAGCTGCAGAGGCTTGGGAGTGGATTATTCCAGCAAGTGTCAGTGTTAATTTATTACATACTAAGGGTTCCTCTGCCTTTTCCTGGGGTCTCTTGGAGAGAAGAGGTTATCATTAAATAAAGGAAAAATTTGGTGTCCAACAGGCAAAGCCAGGGCCTGCTCAGTGTCCTGGTGTGCAGTGTGAGCCAGAAGGATGGCAGCACACTTGGTGTAAGCAGAATTTTTGGTTATTAACTCTGCTCATGGAAGTACCCCCTAACTGCTTAGTATGAAGCAAAAAAATGAGCTAAGATGTGAACTGCTGATCTTCTGGCAAGAACCATTAATACAGATGTGTTTCAGCACTGCAAATACACCTTTACTGAAAGCACAGGGTCTCTAAGGGGTCCAATTCCGCTGTTTCCTGAGAAGAATTCCCAGGATTGCTGCAGTATTCATGAACAGAAGGAAGTTTACATCTAGACACAGGTTTAACTGAGTCATCACATGTAATTTCTCAGTTTGGAAAACAGCTTTTTAGTTCTGTATCTGTATCACCTCAATATAGTCACCTCATATTGCATGCTTCTTAATGAATTTGAAAGCAAAACAATAGTTTATTTCCAACAACTAGCCAAATGAGCGTTAAAATGTACTTATTTGAAAATGGAGTTGCATATGTAAAATATAATGAGCATTCTGTACATGTTGATTTTTTTTTCTGATCCTATATCATCCATACAGTTTGCAAACTTGCCCTAATGAAGGTTCTGCCCAATTCCACTGTTTTTAGCTCTTGCTCTGAGAAACACCAAGTTCAGTCAGAGGGAACCACCCTGGGCAGCTTCTCAACTTCAGGAAAAGTGGACAGTGGACCTGCCCTAGCAGCACAGAACCAGGGTGTTTCTTCACTGCTCTTCTGGGAAATACGCTCCCTCTCCAAAAGAGCCCTAGTGCAAGTGATTCTTATTCTTCTGCAGAGATCTTCAGTGGGGATCTCTGTCTAAAACTGACAACATTGAATGCCAACTAGAGCATTCTCCTCACTGTATTTTTTTTTTTTTCTTATAAGTAGCATAAATAAATGTGCTTCAACATGCACAGGCAAATGTCCTAGGCATATTTCAGTGGAGGGGCTGTGCCTGCAGTCATCATTCCAGCCTATCAAGCTACTGGTACCCTTCATTAATGAGGACTAGGAGTATAACCTCGATCTAAAATCAGGATGTTGGATGTAGTGAAATGTGACATGTTCCATGTCTGTCAGATCACTGATCTCCCCAGATTTTAGGTGTGAATGGTGGCTTAACTCCATATCTGTACTCTCTTAATGCTATCCTCTCCTCTACAGTCATTCATATGCCAGTTTTGGATGACTTGTGCCAAGCAGCTTTGCAGATGACTTGATCCAAAAGTACAGAGCAGGGTGATGAGAATGTGAGCACTTGGTTCTGTCCCCAGGATGAGTTAAGTCACCTGTTTCATCTGATCGCTACCTGTTCTCTGGAGGGAAGGTTGAATTATTAGATTCTTTGCACTTGGGATGGGATTTGTATGGGCTTTGACTTCATGGAATGAGACGTGTGTATGAAATAATTGAGAGCTTTTTCTATCCAGAAAAGGCAATTATCACACACGAGCTGTGTAATACCCCTGTAATTCTCTTCCCATACTAACAAACAGTGCTAATTAAGTCTTGCTCAAACTCCCTAGGGATGATTCCTGCTACTGCTTGGAGCCTGCTTAGGGACAGAGGCTGCCTGCTGGCTATTACTGGGTTCCCTGATGCAATTAAAGAAAAACCTAAAGACTAAAAAAGGGGGAGGAGAAAGCGATGGTGCTTTTCATGCCCTGACAATGGCTTCCTATGAGAGCCTGATGCAACACCAACAGCCCTCTTAGCAGGTCCAAGGTCATGAGACTAGCAGTAACAGCCTGGACACTAAACACCCTTAGGAAGTTGGTCCTAGCACCTTCCCAGGTGCCAAACAGGGGAGAACAGCGAGGTGTGTGTGCTAATTTATGAGCTGACAGGAGGAGGCTGATGTGGGATTTCCAGTGCTGAGCAGGACAGCCAATGGGGCTGCTAACTTGCCTGTCACAGCAGGCTCAGGAGGTTGGGACTTTGCTGTGAGACTGGACTTGTGCTGGTGCAGGGAATTCTGTGCCCGCTCCTCCTTTTCCTGTACTCCCTCCAGGCATGATCTCCAACTGCTGCTGCAGCCCTGTTACTGCATGATAGCTGCAAAAAGTTGTGCTTGGGTAAGCTTGCTGGTGTCTACCCTTGTATTTATTCCCTTCATACCTCCTCTTGAAGGGGGAAGCTAACACCCATATTGTGTGATCCAGCATGCGGAGACCTATGCACTGGACACAAAGCTGAAAAGGCTTAAAAATAACCTAGTGATGTCTGGATTTAGCAGCACTATGAGTTGATTTTTCTACCTCCTCAGTGAAAGGACCTGCTTTAGTTTGCGTCCATGCAGTAGAAAGAATGAGTGCTAAAAAAAAAACTGTGTCTGAGCTAAAATTTGTTTCTGAAGCCAAACGCTTAAGTATTCTGAGGACAAAGGGGCTAGTGAGAACAGTAATGCAAAATGTCAAATAAGTTCATTATTTTGATGAGCTAGTTTATATTCCAGGATTTTTTTTCTCATGTTGATAAAGTGTCAATCTTAGCTATGAACTTTGCTATTTATGACCTTTTATGTAGAGCTGCAAGGCAGAAACGGAAGATAAACAATTTAAACACAAGGCAAAACCAGAATTCAGCAGATAACAGGCACCAGTGTTAAGTAAATCATCCCATGGTAACAAAGCTATTTGAAAATGCAGCGGCATCGCTTACAGTACAGTGGGCAATTAGTTTTAATTAACTTCAAATTCTGACACATAGTGAAAAATCACTTCTGTTTTTCCTGAGTTGCCCAACTAGACAAATGGAAGTTGGGGCATTTGTTCTGCGAGAAAAAGCTATTACAAGAATTATAATGATGCTATTTGCGCTTCTATTCTAAGTGTTATGTCATGTTTTTAATTTTTTATCGATTAGCAATTTCAGATAGTGAACTTGATCCATACTATAAGCCTTTGAATGAGAAAACATTTTTAGAGAAGACTGGTATTTTAAAGACTCTAGTGAATCCATTAACAATTTTGTTTAAATTCTAACATGTTGTGTTTTTTACCTATAAGAACTAATTTTCTTATATGTCAGGAAAAATATAGGAGTTTTTAAAGGGTTTTTAGAAATGAGACGGGTTTTGAAGAGTTTAGTTGATGTTAAACCTTAGGTTTTAAATGTGATGTTGCACATCTGCCACTGCAGAAGCCCTCAGTGTGGACCGTGTAGGGGGTTAGGATCGCTCAGCGGAGCACGTATGCACCCTGCCACAACACGCCAGGGAGGCTGTGCAGCCCCTCTCGCGTGTGCCCAGCCTGTTGACCCCTTGCAGAGTGCAAAGAGACTTTCCGTAAATCTTCTTTTTGGAGTTCAGTGCTTCAAGAGAATGTGGTACTATAACAGGAGTCCCTTATTTGCTTCACTAGTTTTTTTTCTGCAGTATAGGAAATTACAGCTAGGTATTTCTGCTTACATTACACAGCTCTTGCTGCTTGAGTAACCTACTTGATTTCCCTTGGGTTGTGTAGTAGCTTCTCAGATGAGTAAAAGTTTGGAACCTTCCTGCTGGTTCTCTATATGCACACATAGGCTGAGTCATGCAGATAGAGGCAAGCAGTTCTGCTACTGTCCTTCCCTCCTCAGGGACCAGGACACCCCAGAAAACACAAGAATTCAGACAGAACAAGCCAATTTTACTGAGATGAGAATCCTGTTTGTTACTGTGCAGTCCTCCCGTTGTGTTCCCTGTGCATTGCGCTCAATATCAGTTTAGGGTGATGCTGCATTTCTGCCTTTCTACCTTAAATCTTTAGTAATATTTTAAGATTGCTTCTCTGGGAAGATTTTTAATGAAAAAGCTGATGTTCCTCTTGTCAGAGAAAATATGTTTGGTCATCTGGAAGTGATTTGAAATAGTGATCTAGAGAGAAGGTTTCGGTATGTTCCACATGGTGTATTCTCAAAATAAGCATAGTGGGTGTGAACACTGCCAGAGGGCACAAGCCAATTGGCTAAGGAATTATTAATATAAATCAGAATAGTTGTTCTTACATTTCCAAAAGGTAATAATGAATGATGAAAACTGAAGTCTCCTCTGCGTTGCATACAGGATGTTTGTTGGTGTCAAACCTTGCTCAGCCTGGAAAGACCAGGATTTTTATTAACTAGTGGCCATCCTGCCCTGCTGGATTGTGCTGCTTGCGTTCCTTTCCTAGACCTTTTGTTGGCTGGTGGTTCATTTTTATTTTAAATGAGTGTTGTGGTATAGTTAACAGTTGTGCCTTTTAGACATGTATTTTTTTCTCTACCTATGAGGGAGAAATAATGCAGCAGGCACTTCTAAAATGTGCTTTTGAATAGGTCTATCTGGTAAAGTAAAAAAAAACCCATGAAATAAGGCAGTATAGCAATACTGTTTTCTGACCATCAAAAAGGTCTGCACACACTTTCCATGTGGAATGCATACAGAGCAGGAAACAATTCATGGTATGGCAATGCACTTATTTTCGTTGTGCTCGGTATTTAAAGCAAACGAGAAGGAAATGGAATCTAAACAAAAGAGAATGGCAGGCCTATGCTGGTAATTTTTCTATTAGAGTTTCATAGTGTTCATCATTATTAAGAGGATGAAAATTTTGAGTAAATTTACCAGCAATGATTTTCTAGCAGTGCTTCTTAGTCTTGGTCTAGTTATGAATACTTTATGCATGACTGTTTTTTACTATTAAAATCTATATTTAAAATTTTATCCTCAGACTTAGTTTGTTCCAACTGGAAATATAGTATTCTTAGTCTTCTGAAAATCGATTTCATATTCTGGGAAAGAAAGAAAAACGGAAACTTATAAGAAGCTGAAATGAAGCTTGTCCTAATTAGAAATTCTTCTGCACAGAGGATTTTGTGTTTCTTCTGAGGCTGGTTAAGTTGCTTTTTTAAAATAAAAATTGGCTTGTGGTTTGGGCTCATTCCAGCACTTAAACAGGTCCTTACTTTTAATTATGAGTAGTCAGCTAAGTTCCTCAGGTACTTTAGTAAAACATGTGCTGGAGTATTTTGAAAAAAATCAGTCTCTAAAGATAAAATAAGGCTTGAAAGACTAGTCTATTACCTTTATTTTTTTAATGACTAATGGACACACAGGGTTTGCTCTGGCAGCTGAATTGGCAAGCACAGTCCCTGTGCCCATTAAGTCCCATTGCTGAAAAGTCCAATATTGGAGATGGGTTTATCTTAAACACAAGGGAATTAGCCAAGCTTCCATTTAAATCACTGGCAAAACTCCAGCTGTTTTGAGCACCAGAAGGGCTGAGACAACAGGCATACAAACCCCTGATTCTAGAGCTGATCCGTGCTTTTCTTAGGCAGCCAAAGCTCATGCTGAGTCCTGTGGTCACTTTAGCAGGATTAGGGCTGAGCGGATTGTTTGGGTAGGTTTATATTGCTATTCACTGTAAGAAGTACTGATACAGTTCTCAGTGATGTGCTGTTAATAAATATTCATTTATAGACGAGAAAACAAAAGACACCTGTTGACAAGGTAAACTGTGGTCGTTCCAAGCAAATTGCTGAAGTGTAATAGTGTCATGTATGGTAATGGGTTAAACAGCTCCCTTATCTGTAACCCTGTTCCAGCAGAGCACTTGGGCCTATGTTTACCTGGCTACTCCACTGAAGTCAGTGTGATGGCACTGCTGGAAAGTGGAGCACGTGTTTGGGAGGAAAAGGGCCCAAATGACTTGTGCTCCACTGTGTCAGTCTGTGTTGTGTCCTCAGTCACTCCCTTGCAAACACAGCTCTGGGGCCGAGCAGCATTTTGTAGGGGGGAGTCCCTGATTTCCAATGCACCTCTATCACATGGCTATTTAAATGTCTTTGGATGCTCTTTAGAACTGCAGGTGGTAACTTATCACCAAAATCATGTCAGGAAAGATATGTGAAACTGGGCGTAAAATTTGCAGGACTGTCTGTGCCTCTGCGTATTAATGAAGGTGATAAAGACTATCCTAATGATATGCGTGCCTATGAGTAGCATTTTCTAGAACCTTTGGTTTAAATTAATATATATACACATGTATGAATTCAGACACTTGCAGAGTTAGTCATGGACTTAGTTTTCTCATACTTGCCTTGTGTTAAAGCAAAACCTAAACACTTTAACTAGAGACAAGATCCTGTATGCAGATAATGTACAGGGTCTAATTTTATTTGTAGAAGAAAAATTCAAACTCCAGCCTGAAAAACATTAATTTATGTTTTTTAAGAGTTATAAAATTATCTGAAATGTGTGTTTTTCCTTATATGTTGAAGTAACCAATATTGCATATATGGACATGCTGATTCACTGATGCTGAATTTTCTTGGCCTTGTAGGTGCATATATATTGAATTCTGGGTCCTTAATGGTATTTTGAGACAAGGAGCAGGGACAGGAGAGAACAGCAATCATGTCTGTATTAACAAAATGAGAACCACAGCATAATTATATGCATGCTAAATGGCTTAAGATCAGAAAAAGGTGAGGAAAGGAATATTCAACAGGCAGAGGAGGCACTGAGATAACAACCATGATGCTCTCTGAAGGTCCCTTCCAACCTTCCTGTGATTCTCTGCTGCTGCCCCGGGCTCTTCATATGACTCTTGAAAGCTGCAGAGAGCAGCTCTGGCCTATAAGGCCAGAAGTTTTCCAAGGTGACTCTCTTTTCTCTCTGCTTTTGAATGTAGAAACATGATTTGTTCTTTTTCAGTTTTCAGTTTAAATGCTGAACATTTTGCATCTAATTGGATTTTTCTCTCACACAAAGCATTAATCACCTATTGCCTTTACAGGAACAAAGTTAAAGCTAGTGAAATGAAAGGAATTGCACTTGAATTATCAGAACAGCTCAGGCAACTGATCTACAGCATGGAGCCTGGTCCCTCATTACTACCTATGGGAGTGTATAAATAGTTAAATTAGCTGCAGGTGGGCTCCCCTGTGGCTCCCGAGCACATTAGAGGCATCTTGAGAGTTGCAAGTAACCTCAAAGAAATCAGACATAATGGCCTCAAACAATAGTAATTCTTGTAGTTCATAACATGCTCCAGATGCCTGAGAGGTACTGAGCAAATTAGGCTCCGTTTTTGGGTTTTGCTGCTCTGGGAAACGGTGTGTTTTGGGGAAGTGGAAAATACTCCTGTGTGCTAAGGATAATTGAATGTTGTGGTGCAGCAAAGCAGTTGATAGTGAAGCATGGCTGGGAGTGAAAAGGACTGTGGAAAATCTCTTTTCATAGTGGCACTGGCTGCCCTCAAGGTGCTCCTGGCCCCGAGAGGAGGTAGGTGGGGAAGTAGCCCCTTGCTATGGTATCTGTGGACGCAGGTGAGGTGGTGGGAGCCTCTCCAAAACCTGCAGACACGTGGGGCAGCTGCATGGGTTGCTGAGATTCAGCATGTGGTAGAGTGACAAATGTGACTTGTGGTGTGTGTGTCTGCCTCTTGGGTACTGACCTTTCCTGTCAAGCCACGCTGTGGCATCGACGCCACAGTCTGGTGCATGGTGCATCCATCTTGGGTGCAGAAGGATGTTCCTTCTCCTCCTCGTCACGGTGAGCATGTGCTGGGGTGATGTCCTGGAGGTTGGTGGTCAGGATGGATGTGCTCCATGGTGGAACAGTCAGGATGAGCCAGGGGAGCCCGGCCGTTGGGTAAGCATATGGGTGATGTTCCCAAGGCATCCCCATGGGTTTTGCCCTGTGCAGTATTTCCAAAAGTAGGAATGTTCCAGAATCAGCTCAGTGAAAGTACAAGTAGATGTGTACCCTTCAGGAGTTACTTTTTGGTGCTGCTTTGCGCTTTCCAGATGGGTTCCTTGTGTTGGGCATCACCGAGGGCAGCAGTGACCCCTCAGTGTCCCCAACAGTCTGACAAGGGTCACGATGGTGCCTGTGGGGCCGTGGGCTGGGCTCACCTTGCGTGGAGAGCCCTGTCATGGCCTCGGTGTCGCAGTGCCAGAGACTGACACCTCCTGCCCTCCCAGTGGGTTCGGTACAGAGTTGTGGCACTGGCCCACAGAGGCCTCGGCTCCAGGCGGACCAAGGGCCAGGCCCATGGCTCCTCATGGCGCCTGTCCCAGGGCCCCCCTGCAGGGAGCAGTGCCAGGTGGCTGTAACGATGATTCCCAGCAGGGCTTTTCTGTTTTTTTTTTTCCGCCTCTTTTCTTGTGGCTGTTGAAGTTTAACGACCGCCGAGACCGGAGGGCGGGCGGACCGCGGCCCCCGCTCCCTGCGCAGACCCGGAGCGGCTGTGGGGCCCCGCGCAGGCCCGACAGCGCCGGCCTTTTCTACTTGCCGATCTGTGGGGCTTGGAGAATCAGCTGAGAGGGGTGTATTTTCCACCCCAGTGGCCTGCAATTGCTATAGCTGAAACATTAGGCACCTGACCTGTGTTCAAAGGCCGGAATAGCTGCTACAGCTACTCAAAAACTGAATTTCATCCTATCGTACCTCCTAATTTTGCCACAGAGCCTCTGGAAGGTTTTCCCAAGTTGCATGTTAATGCACTGCCTTTACGCTGTTACACATAGTGTTTTCTTATAACGTCGGGGCCTTTTAATGTGGTTATGGGAAATTAAACGTTTAAATCTGTTTCCTTCAATCTACAGAAGCGTGGATAGACAAATAACTGCTGCTTAAAATCTGCAAGGTTTTGGTTCTAGTTTCTTTATATACATATATATATATATATATATACACACACACACAGGAAAATAGGTTTTTACTTAAATTATCTCCTGCCTGCATTTTAGTCAATTTATTTTTCACAGGAAAAATAAAAGGCCTCACATACTTTCGAAAATAACTGTGTTTTTAATCTGCAATCACATAAGCTACCAATTTGATTGAAAATTATAATTGAAATTTCTTATTCAGAAGGAACATAAAAATGTATCCAGTTCTCATTTCTCTATATAACCATGCGTTTAAAGTGACAGGCCTGTTTAAAATGGTCCAGAGGTACCAAAAGAAAAGTTCAGAGTTGCTTTTGCTATAAGGTATCCGATGTAAGAAGCCATGAACGATTCTGTGTTAAAACTAAATCAGTTTATTTTAAAAGTTAAATCTTAACTGCTTGCTAGGGAGTATAAGTGTGTGTTGCATTCAAGAGTATTTCTTATTTTGAAAGCACTTGAAGTTTCCAAACAACTTCAAAATTTCAGCTCACTGGGAGAATATTACTATTTGGCTACTCACCTAATAATCTGTTCCGAACAGATACTGATAGTGGTATAAGGGGCTTTTGCTAGGTTTTCAGTACCAAGAGTATCAGTTTTTAGAAATATTCCCAATGTTCATCTTCCCTATCTTAATTCAAGTTATAACTAATTAGATCAGACTTCCATTTACAAATATTCTTTTTCCATTTCGCTTAAGTGTTTCCATTTCACTTAATCTTGGTCAGGAGTTTAAGAAACAGTATAAATTTAGCTATTAATCATGAGAAAAGCAGCTGCTAACCGTAATTTCTTCATTTGCAGAAGCCATTCATGCAATTTTGGTTTACAGCCAAAGTGCAGAAGAACTTTTGAGACGAAGGAAAGTCTATCGAGAAATAATTTTTAAATATTTGGCGATACAAGGAGTTCCAGTACCTCCTTCCTCAGAGAAGCACCAGCTTATTGATCGTGCAAAACGGTACTGGAATGGGCAGCTCACATCCAGCTCCTCACAGTCGGAGGACAAAAAACCACGTGCAGCGGTGAGTGCTGCTTTCTGAAAGGCCTGAGAATGTTTCACAGGCACTTTACAGGCTAAACCATCGGGTAAATATTGCTGTTTAGGAAGATGCTAAATCTCTTACTGTTGCCATTTAGAAGTTTATTATGCCGAGGCATCACTGCAAACGGTCCTCTGCTCTGTCTGGTAAAGTATATTAATACACTTGAGCTCTTAGTGTTTGGGGGTCTTCTTTAGGCTTTTAATTGTTAAGCTGTACTGCAAGTTAAAATCAAAGGCATTTGGGGTAAATCTGTGGATTCAAAGACGACTGAAAACAACTGTGTTAATGGTATAGAAGCCCAAAGTAGCACCTGGTCATTTTTCCTTGTGAAAAAGAGTTCTCTCTCCTTCTTAGGAGTTTTGGTATGGAGCAAGGATTACCAGTTTTATCTCCAGCTGTATGAGGCATACCTTTAAAAGCAGTATTACCAGGGCACATCCTAATGCAAGGCAGAGGGTGGTGCTGATGGTAGATCACAGGGCAAAACAGTCTGCCAGACTTTGGACTGAAATGTCATCAAGCAGGGGAGAAAAAAAAAATAGCTGTTTTGTAAAAGGATTTGGTCTAGTTCTAGAGAAGGTGCAATCAAGCTGGGACTTTCTGTCCTAGGCCATCTTGATTCTTATTCCTTATAGCTAATGTAGTGCAGAATGGGTTTTTAAAAATTTGTATAAAGTTGAAATGTAAGGTTTGTAGCAGTACCAGTTTGATGCCTTTTACCATTTCCCCACAGTCTTTGCTTAAAGCAGTGTAGCTAGATGTCAGTTAATTATTTTGTGGAAGGGGTATTTTGAAGTCCAAAGTTATGACACTTAGCGCAATTATAGTGGGGTAATGAACTTTCAGTCTTTCATTAGTCTTGCTTTTTGACTGTTGTGTGACTCCAGGTAGCTGCTTGAGCTTTTTGATGTGTTGCACATACAGGTGCACAGAGACATTAATAGGCAACAGCCCCACCGTCTGGAGAGTGAGAGCTTTGTAGCTCTCGCATTTTTGCACAAGCCATTGCGTTGAGCTCTTGTCAACCAAGACCCATGAGGATTGTGTGACTTAGCTGTGAATTGATTTTAAACTAGTTTGGGGGAAAAACAAACAAAAATATTTGCTCTTGCCAGAGTATTTCTCAAATATTAGCCTGTGTTGAAGTTCTTTGACCAACGGTAAGCAAACTAAATTGTCTCAAGTATTTGAAATGCCTTCATAAGTAAGTTCAGCTGTCTGTCTTATCTCGTATGTATTTCTTGGTCTTTATTTTTGCCTTCACCCTTGTGGCCCTCTTGGTTTTGAAAAAAATGGTTAGCACAAACCCAGTTACCAGCATAGATGTATGTTTGTTCTGCAGTGAACTATAATTCAGTAAACTGCAATTTGTAACTTCTGTGTAAAAATGTACACATTTTAATAATTGATTCTAGAAGTAGACTTTCATTCTAGTGAATATGACATTGTTTTGTATGCTTCTAGAAGTTGTCTTGTAGGGTAAAAAAATATGGATGATACCAAAAAAGAAAAGGGGAGAGGGATTAAAAAAAAAGGCCTGTACATGTAACTTTTGTTCAAAAAAACATTTCATTTGACAATTTGAGGTCATGTAACTTCAGGTGGAAAAGTTAGAATGGTGTGTCACCTTAAATCTTAACCTACTTTAAGAGAAAGCAGAGGATAAACAAAGCACATATGTAGGAAATAAAAACTCATGGGTATTTATTTGAGCATCAGGTGCATACATGCTTTTCACATGGTCGTCTTCAAGTGTCTTCCAAACCGAGTTTAATTTCAAGAGCAAGTTAAAAGCCTTTCTCAAATATTTAAATGCTAAACATTAGTAGTGCATTTTGTTTGCATATTTCCCTGACACGGGTATTATGTCTCGGTAAATTGGAAATATCCTGTCAGTATCAGGATATACACGTTCAAAAGGTTAAGTACTGTTTGTTATTCCTAGCTATAAGAGGGTGCATATAACACAACTGGCAAGTTTAAAAGCTTCAATAAAGAAGAGATAACATGAAACAGAGGAAAAAT
>JAWLRI010000207.1:141928-200853 GCA_034781795.1 Crypturellus tataupa
GCTCCACTCAGTCTCCCGCTCCTTTGTCCTGCTCTTCAGCCAGGCTGTGGGGGAAGCTCCTTATTTGTGAAATCACATACCTGAGCTTTCCTCACATTGACATCTGATGGCAATTAGACCTACATATCATAGAAATGCCATGTAGTCAGTCCTCTGCTCCATGATATTCTTCAAACACTTCAGCTGCTTCTCATCGGGTTGTGATTTGTGGCTTCTTCTGTGCTTCTGTAGCAGGTAACACCTAGGAGTCTCCTTGGGGTTGCAGGTCTTCCTGGTCTGTACGAGGTGCTTCACAGGCATAGTCTTGTCCTAGCCATCTTACCCATTCATTTTATAACATCCTTGGGGTCTCCTCTAGGTCTGTTATGAAGCACTAAGCTCTTTTACCAGTATTTGGCCAATGATTTATAATGCAGCAGCTACAACCTTGTGTCTCATTGTGGCTAAGCACCATGTGTATGCTATTAGAAGATTTTATAATAGAAGTCTATCTATTTTCCCTCTTTCAGTAAGTCAGTTTTAAAGGATGGGTATTAATTAGTCTATTCATGCAGACAAGATTAATGTTTAGAGTTCTCTTGAAATTACAGGGCATTAGTTTGAAGACTATAGATAACACTCAAAACAATAGAAGACCTGTAAATGCTGATAAATACTTCTGAATTTGTTACCTTTTGCAGTCAAATTTTTCAGGAAGTATCATTAATACATATGATACCCTCACATTTAGTGTCTTGCATTTTGGTAACTAAAAGACAGGAATAAAGCACATGTAGCTAGGCAGTTGCATAGGAACTTCACAGTTGTAGAAGGTGGCAAATTATTCCCCTAGAAGTTGTCTCTAATCAGCTTTTTCTTTTGATGTGTCTGTTTTAGTTGGTGTTATAAGACCCTGTGCCATGTCCTGCCTGTGTGTGTTGTTTCTGGGTCTCTGCTAATAGTGGTGGCCGGAGCATGCATGCCTTGAGTATGTAAATATGGATTTCTGCTCTTCTAATTGCTTTGCCTGTTCCTCAGGGCCGTGGTCCTTCCCTCCCCAGGATGCTGCACTAGGAGGACTGTTCCCTTGTCAGAGGAGAGAGCCCTCGGTCCCCTGCCAGTCCTTTAAAAGCAAAAGGCTCCAGTTTGCTAGAGCCCTGCTCTGAGCCCCGCGATACCGCGTAGGTCGCGCGGGTTTTGTCTGGCAGCCAGTTGAAGGGGGTGGTTGGGTGCATCCTTAGGCGTTAATGGTTCGATGTATTCATGGTTGCAACAAGGGCCCCATTCATGGGCACAGCCCCGCTCGTTACGCAGGCGAAATTCCCATTAATGCCGCTGTGCGGTACGTGTGGATGGGGATGGAGGGGGAACCGCACTTGTGTTTGCGCTGGGGAGGAGATGCTGTAAAACAGGAGGGCTGATTGCATTTTCACAGGTACCTTGGCTTTCTGTGCTTTGAAAAAGGAGTGACAGCAGGAAAAATGACGCTTGTGCCTCTGACTCCCTGCTAGTGCCGCAGCGCTAATCAATAGGTGCGAACAGCATCGTGATGCTTTTGCCAGGGAAACATTTGGGAAGTTACTAAGTGCTCCAAAATTCATGTTCTTATCTGGGCCCTGAAGTGGTGACTCGGAGCCTTTAACTGGGGCCACAAAGTTTTGCAAACTTCTGACTCTCGTGCTAATCAGGGTGACAAGATTTTGTGATTTATATACAATATGGGTATTTTCCATAGAAAACCTTCAGATTAAGATTCCTCGCTCTTAGGTGCACATCAAAGTCGTGTGAAAGCCATAAAGAAGCTAAGCATCGCCTAAGAAAGCCTTTCAAGTCCCAGAAAGTGCTTGAACTACTGAGGGTTTTGAAGTGCTCTAATCTCTGACATGGGTGACGTGCTAGGCTAGCACTTTTGTGTTTTGTCACAAATCATCCATGCACACAGTGCAAAGGGACCCTGACAAAGTCATTTTACTTTTGAAAAGAGCTGCTGCTTTTTTTTTTTCCATACCATTATGCCTCCCATTCACATCTACATGTTTGCTTCCACTTTGTTCAGGTCTAAGTCGTGGGGCATTTGCATAGTCTTCCCTTTGTGCTCGCTAAATATGGAGTAAAATGAGCAAGATCTGTGCTGTGAAATTAAAGCTCTACTCTTGAGAGATCTTAAGGGCCAAATCCTCACAAAGGCTACAGCAGCGTCGTGCTAAAGGAGCTAGTGGCCTGAGCAGCTTGCCCTGAGTGCTTGTGCTGGGAAATGTGGATAAAGGGAGGGTAATTTGATGAAAACTGAGTGTAATTACGAAAATACACTGCTGAGAGCTGCTGAAAGAATAGATTAATACAAAATGCTGCTGAAATGGACCTGAAGCAATCGACTGGTGCAGTCCTGCTCTTTGCGGCCAGGATTAGCTGTATTTAAATTGCTTATGGAAGATCACTACCTTCCTCAGCTATTTATTCCAGTGCTTAAATACCTTCCAGCTTGTTTCTTGTTTCTCCAGAGTGCAAAACGTGACTCATTAAAATACAGATATTTTGCTGCTTATCCTCTTTCTAACACCTTCCTTTTTGTCCCGTTGGTGTACCTGAGAGCTGCTGTGGGGTGTTTGGCTCTGATACTGTGGGGTGTTTGGCTGTGCATGTGCAGCTGCCACAGAGACAGCGTTGAAGTTTTCTGTGCGAATCAATCCAAGTTTGGGACACACAGAAGTAACCACTTCGGGTTACATCTTACAGTAAAATGAGTTTTGTAACTCATTTCTCTGAAACTGATATGAGTATTGGAAAAACTGCACTGGTTTAATTCATTTGATGAATGATTTTAATTCAGGATGCGATAACACTAACTGTCATGTGTCTGGGCCCGAATAAGGTTTTTCAATGTAAATTTTAGAATATTGCGGAGAAGGAATTGTGCAGCCAGACACAACATGGACATATCAAATTCCATCCTTGTTAAAGGCAAGTAGTGCCTCACAAAATCACTTTAATGGTGATGGAGGAGAGAAGCACACAGATAACTGCTTTTGAGTGATCAAACTGCATAGCAGGCAGTTTGCAAGGTGGTTAGTGGGAATGTGCAGGCTTGCAGCACAACAGTGTGGGGATACCTGCATGCATTAGGCTTTTATGGGCTGTCAGGGCTGCAATAGTGTGTGTATATAAATATATTTTGATACACACACACAAATCAGATGTATATGACTCAGTCTTAGGGCTGCAGTAGAGCATTTGCTGCTAACTTGAAAACATAGACATGTTCACCCTGGGCTTTGGCACTGGACATCTCTAACTATATTGTGGATGTGCAGGCAAGAAGGTAGAAACCAGGTTATTGAAAACCTAGGAGAAGGTGGCCAAAGTTTTAAGGCTCTTGCAGACAGGAACAGTGTTGTGGGGCAGGGGAGAATCCGAGGTCACCTGGGGAAGGGAAGTCTGAGGATCTCCTGTTCATCAGTTCTTCAGGATGCTGCTGCTTTGGGGTGCTCATGCTGCAGTGTTCAGCAATGGTTTAGTGTTACTGAAGCAGGGAAATTTCTTCTTTGTGGCTGAAAGAGCGGGGTCCAAAGAAGGCTGTTAGAGGACAAAATACTGAACCCGGCCCTGTTCCCCTCCAGGAGCCAGCGCCAGTAGTGGTCACTGGAAGACTTTGGTCTTGTCAGCAGGGATAGGCGCTTGCTGGCTTGTGTGTGGGAGCAGCATCCAACATCTTGTAACGCCGCCCTGTGCCCACAGTTAAAACCCATCCGTGCAGCACACAGGAGGAGTCGGATGCACAGAGGAGCATGTGCTTTGTGAGCCTGGCTGGCTGAGAGCTCTCATGAGCTTGAAAGGCAGGAAAACAAAACACAAACTCCCCCCAGAGCAGGGTAGAGATCTAAAAACAGAGGTGAAAACACTGCAGTCAGAGTAATGCTTACAAACTCCCGGCCTTAAGAGGACTAGATCTTAGTCACCTAATCTTAGTTTTGAAGTCTGGAAAGAATATCTGTTGCTATTCAGAGCAGCTCAGAGTTGCATTTGGTTCAAGCATTGCCCTTTCAGTTTCAAGCTTGAGGAATCAGATTTGCTCTTCCTAATCTGTGTTGCCCTAGATAAGTCAGGGAACAGGACTGCTTGCCTTGCTCAAAAAGGAGCAGTGGCTTCGTGGTACCCATTGGTGCCCAAAGTGCACTTTACATTTACCACAGTCCTGTGGTAGGGCTTTTGGAGTCCCGCATGAAGCGTTTGTGCCTCTTTTTGTCCACAAACCAATTGTGACTTCGTGGTTGCTGTTGCCCTGAGGAAGGAAGTGCCAGTTCACGTCTGATCCCAGAGCAACCGGAGCATTATCTGTGGTCTAGGTGGGCAGAATAAGGCAGAGGAAAAAGGAAGGAGTAAGGGCAAAAGGTCATTGCCACTCCTGACTTCTTGAGAGGATTCACATGCCTGAGTGGAAGTACTGTCCTGGCCTCTTAATCTCTCTGGGGATGGATTAGTTTTCTAAGGGGCTCTTGCTGCCTTTTGGTCTACTTGATATTGTCACCAACTCTTCCATGTGTCTGGGGATTTGACTGATCTCTCATTGATTTTAATGGGATGCATGTAGCCAAAATCACAACTAATTGCCTAAAATGAAATGCCTATCATGACATGAATCTGTTCGGTTATTAAAATGCTTCTAAATTATAGTTCATTGCAGGTTCATCTTTTGGTTGATTTTTGTTTTTTTGTGCAATGGGAAGCTGCACCTGGGTTTCCTGACAGTGCTACTGGCACAGGAGTCACTTGAGACCCTAAGCCCATTGAGTTCACGCGGGTGTTAATGTCCTACTCAAAAGCAGCTCGGTGTCCATGATACTTGGTACCCCTGGGTGTCCTCAATGACATCCCTGGGTGCTGAGCTAGGTTGGGAGTTGTGAGCTACTGCTCTTTGCTGGGGAGGCCAGTGCAACTGGTGAGTACCTTCCAACATAACGTCAGCTGCATAGCTTGCTTTGAACCCTGTCAATGTTTGCTATTCCTGTTTGGTCCATAGTATCAAGGTGCTCATCATGCTTTTCTTAAAATTTTGGGGTTTCTGTGATTTTTCCCAATCTCTCTAAAAATAGAGGCATAAAAAGGAGAAGAGAATGGAGTCCTAAAGGAGTTCATTGGTGTACTGGTAATAGCAGTGATTTAAAAACTGTCTAGTAGACTTGTTTGTGCCTTTGGTGCAAGACGTTAGAATGAGAATTGGTCAAGCTGAGCACTTGGTTGCATATATGGTTTTCAAGTGAGATGGCCAAAAATAAATTATTCAAAATTTGGAGGTAATATGGGGGGGACAGGGAGTAGTTTCACTTCCCACCCCCTATCGAGTACTGTTAATTTTAGTGTCCCCTTCTGAGGCTGCTGGTTGAGATTTACCAGTCCCTCTGTCCCCTCAAGTTTTTTTGTGTCCCCTTCTCCCACACTTTCAGTCTAACCTTCTTACACACTTTTATGGTGACAGCTGCAACGAGAGAGAATAAGAAATACAATTGAAAATGAACATATTGATACTATGGAAATTTTCTTTGCTATGCTGTCTTATATGATTCCTACTGCAGGAGGAAGAGCATATTAGCAACAATTCCTACCAAAAAAAGTTCGTCTGTCATTGCTAAAACAGCTGGCATTAACATCTGCATTATCATTAGGCTTCAAAGTTGAGAGGAATGAGGCAATTCCTCTTCTCATGAAGTGATTTCAGTTCATCTCCCTGTAGCCGCAGACAGCCCAGTACTGATTTGCATTCAGAAGTTTTCTTTGTACTGGGCTAGAACGCCATGACTTTGATTTAAAAACAATTTCAATTTTGCTGTAAAGACCAGATCCAGACAGCTACATATGTGTTTCAGTTGAGTTTCCTCCATATGTAGTTCCTGTGGCACTTTCCTTGAAGGCCTGCAGGTCCTAGTCCTATGACAGTGCACTGCTTTGCCACTGGGGAGAAGAAATGCAGTTTATTGTCCTGGGAAGTCACGGGGCAGGAAGATTTATTATACTCCTTTGAAAATATTTTGTATATATTTATGACTTCTGTTGGTAGGAAAAATGGATGGGATTCTATTTTCTGCTGTGAAGATGGCAAGACGTAATGAATGAAGAGTGATAGTAGACTCTTTAAATAAATTTATGGAAGCTCTTGCAGTTTTTCTTCTCACCTATGTGCCATGATCATGCTTTCAGCCCATAAAGGAAGGTGTTCACGTAATGTGCAAAGCCCCTTGGCGTAGGCTTGCTGACCTTTATCAACCCAGACTGTTTCAAAATGTACTTTGTGCATCCTTCTAGCTTTTGTCTGGTATATCACCTGTGGAAAGAAAGAAGGATGGATCCTCAAGGAGTATCAATCTCTTGAATTTGCATGTGCCGTGGAGTTGGCAAAGCCCTTCAGTATTCACTCTCTTGCTGTCAGTGTCTCCCAGGTGGGCCCATGTTCACAGAGTTTATCTGACTCCGTTGTGGCCTGAAGTGATTTATTCAACATGAAGTAGTTGATCAGCAGCCTGTGGGAGCACAAGAGGAAGAGATACAGCGCTCTGCTGTGTGCGGGAATGCTCTTGCTTGTCACTTGCATGGTCTGCAGCTTGTGCACGAGGTAGCTGCTGTTCCCTAGGCTTAGCTCTTGGCTCTTCCCTCAGGAAACCCTTGCAGGAGCATGTGGTGGTGGTTGCAAGGAGCAGAAAGCAACACCAGCTGCACCTGCTGCATCAGATTGCAGAAGGGCTGCTCTTGGCATCCGGCATTCCCAAGGAAAGCCATTGAGCCTGGGGAGCAGCACAGGCTGCTCTGTCCTTGCAACAGCTCCTGCTGCTTACAAGGAAGCTGTGGCCTGGGAACATGCCCCAACCACTGGGTTCCTTGCAGGGGGAGAAGGGTAGGAGGGCACCTTGCTTGAGGAGGGTGAGGTGAGTTTTCTGGCAGTGGAGTTCAGTGTAGGTTACAGTGAGATGTGCTGTGCTCCTGTCCCGGTGTGAAGGGGCTTTGGGAGGGTTGAGCCGTGGTGACGGAGCTGAGGAGTCTGGCCAAGCACCAGCTGAGGGAGGAGGGCAGGAAGGCAGCTTGGAAAGCAGGCTAAAAACCAGAGTGAAGGCTGCAAGGGCAGGCAGTGACACAGGGAGATGGGGAAAAGTGAAGCACTCAGCAGCATGCCTAACAAGGCGGCTTTGTGCTGCTGCTGCCCTTATGATCTGTGTGTTTTGGAGAGTTCCTGTCCTGGAAAGGGATCAGGGCCGGTGCCTGTTGGCCTCCAGCTGTCGTGCAAGCTGCAGCCCTTGCTGCCGCTGCCAGCCCGCTGCAGTTGTGACATCCAGTGCTTTTTGCTGCTCTGTTTTCACTGTGTTAAATTTGCTGGCATAATCCCATGGCTGTCAAAGTAGTCCTCCCATTTTGTATTTATCTGTAGGTATATGTACATATTTGTGTACATTCTCTTAGGAAGTAGCTGTACATGTCAGTATTGCAGTAGTAGGTCATCCGAGTGATACTTAATGAACTATAGGTGTTAATCTTTTAGTCTTGGTGGCTTTACCTGGAGCAGCATTTCTGATGGTGGCCATAATGGTGCTCCTGTGTATGTTACAGTAACAGTGAAAGTCCAGTATTGAGGTTAAAGAAAACCTCTGTTAATGGTTTACGATGTGAAGGAAGGTGTTAGGCAAAGGGGGATTTTGATTGCTAATGTTTTCTAAAGTGCACGTGCCCCTTTGTGCCGTGTATACAGAGCAGGAGCAAATGTGGGTTGTGGGGCAGCCCCCAGCAGGTCTGCAGCCCTTGGGCCTTGCAGGCTCCTGCAGACTTCCCTGCAACCCCTGGTACGTAGTTGCATTTGAAAGACAGGTAGCTGTTAGACTGTGCCTAACTGCTGACCTTCCCTGGTGAGGAGGCAGCAGCTGCCGGGGAGGGCTGGGCTCAGGTAGACATGTTGGCTGCTGCTGAGGCGGCATCCATCTTGGGCTGCAAAGACATGTCAGGGCTCTGCGTTCGGGCCTTGTTTGGAAATACTGCTGGGAAGATGGCCAGAATATGAAGGAATAAACACGATTGGGGGATGAACTGCACCGGGCTGGCCTGTGGGTAGCCGAGGCCTAGTTGCTTTGGTGGGAGCTGCAGGCGCCGCTTGTGCCAGTTGACCTGTGCTTGGGGTTGAAGGAAGGTTGGAAGAGACCTCTAGAGGTTTAGTTGCTCCAGAGCTGCCTTTTCTGCATTTGCAGTCCTCTGGTGACTACCAGTGAACAGGGATTCAGCTACTTTAATGGCCAAAGTCTCTGTGTCTTGGTTTGTACCGAAGTCCAGAGCAGAGCCTCAATCTCTAAAGATCAGAACAAAACTGAGCTCAGCCAGAGCCCTGCCCGCAGCCTGCTGCCTTCAGCAGAGCTGATGGTGGTTCCCTGCGCTCTCGGCACCCTGGGCACTGCATAACTGGGGCAGGGAGGTGCCTTTGGCACACAAAGTTGTCACTCTTGGCCTCTATTTTGATGGTTTGGTGCTTGCAGTCTGCCCTTGTGCTGGTGCTTGGGGTGTTAAGTGCTGTCTCCTGTGGTCAGTGTGGGCCAGTGACAGTGCCCAGCTCCAGCACGGGCACAAGATAAGCGAGGAGAGGCAGGAAACGTGATGTTATCCAAATGTTGGTGAGACAGGCGTAAAATAAATTGGTGCCCTTGAGAGAAAGCCGGGGTTTCGCAATGCTGTTCCCTCTGTGCCCTGCTGTGTTCTCAAGTTTTGAAGTTGCTGTGTTTTCAAAGTTGCGGTGGTTATTGTTTTGGCAGGGAGTAAGAAACATTACTTGTTGTTATGGTGCAAGGGAAGGTTTTTTTAATTGTGTTTCTTTCTGTTTGCCTCTCACAGATTCAGATCTGCAGATCTGTCAGCACAGAGCACCGACATGCTGCACCAAAAAGATGGAGGAGAGCTACCAGGCAGCCGTGCGGAGGGAGAGGACGCAGAATATCCAGGCTCTGAACTTCGAGCTCAAATACATGATAGTGGGTCACATCACAGCCTTTCAAGGTAGGAACCCCTCAGCTGCTGCAGTCCCACGATGAGTGACTTATAAAAGTATCTGAATAAATACTGGGAGGATTATTCACTTTGTGCTTTTCCTTTTCCATTCCCAATTCCTCACGTGCTCTAGTCACTAGTTTATTTTACTTCCCTCTCTTCAGGATCCTCCTTTTAGAAAAGGGTGAGGGCACTTAATCTTGGCTGGTATTTTAAGCATCTGCCTAAATCTAATTAGGAATAGATTTAAGCTTAGACCTTGTTCCTGGGATTGTTGAAAAAGATTGGCATGGATTTTTCCAAGGTGTTTTAAAATGTTATTTAAGTGCTCAGCGGTTTATGCCTTTTGAGTCTCTCCTGTGTAGTCAAAGTAATTACAAGTGTAAAAAGCTGAATTAAAATGCATTGGTTTATTGATGCTGAAGGACAACTCTGATACGTCTAAACAGAGGATACGGGTTTCCTTGTGTTAAAATGTTTCACTAGCTGCTAGGTCACAGGAAGACCACCTAATTTTCAAGAATTCGTCCACACAGTTTAATATGAATGCAGGAAGGAGTCTGAATAATAATAATAGTCTCTTCCCATAACTAACTGTTCCCAAACCTACCTTGCTCCAAGAGGTTGGTATTGGTCTACATAGTTTCTTTATATATGTGATTCCTGAAGACTTTTCTCCAGAAGGACATTTAAGCCCAGGTTGTGAACTTGAAAAATATGAGAGTCGATAGATTATGTCAATCGCTGACTGAATTGAGCTTGCTGACTTTGGGACTAATTATGTGGTTAGTTTGAACTCAACTTTGCTATATTTGGGACCGAGTGCTTGGCACCTTCATGGAATGGGTTTTGAAAACTGGCCAGTAGCTGTGAAATTATGAAGTATTGAGGTCTCAATGATTAAACCCATGGGTACATGGTGTGTGTGTGTGTTGGTTTTGGTTGTTTTTTGTTTATTTTTAACAAATAGTAGCTCTTTTTGTTTAATTTCATCTATTTGAGTGAGAACAATATTTGGTATAAATAAAAGCAATGGAGAGTAAATGAAAGACAGCTTATTGTCTAAAATTGGACGGTAGGAAATGTTGGAAGTTGGATATGTGGAAAATGCAAGATGAATTTACTTCTGCTCTTGGCTATTCCCCTCAGTTTCCACCTTTGTAAATGTATAGGGAATAAATGGCATTTTGGTTTATTTTGCAATTAATCTGGGAAAGTATTTCTGTATCCCACATGGTTTAAGAAGGTGGTTACAGGGCACTTTGGAGGAGTGCTGTGGTCAAAGGGTGACGGGCTTGGCATTGTTCAGCGCGGGTGAGTTATTCAAGCAATCTTTTGGTATCATGATGGAATAAAGGTAAGGTCAGAATAGATTAACCCACCAGCCCCTCCAGGTCAAGCCAGTAGCTTTATTGTCCATTGCTGATGAAGGCTTTTGATGAAAAGAAAGCAATCGCTAGACATTTCACACAGTTTAAATTTACAAGCAATTCCCAGAAGTGGGTAAACAGGCTGGTGGTTGTAACTTGTTATGCCTGGCTTTGGGGCTACGCTAGGTGGGAGCACTTGAAGATGTAACTGTGCTGTCTTGACGACAGTTGCTTTTGTCCTTAGGTTTTGTCACAGGTGTCAGTGAAAAGCTTCTCTTTATCCTGTGCTGTATAAACATTCTGTTGCTAAGAGTAGTACTATGTGAGACATGTATGAGAAGAAGGATCTTTGCATTGAAATGTGTCCTTTGGATCTATTTTAGTTTGTTGCTATTTTGCATGATAAAGTGTGTCAGACAAAAGAAGATTTAAAGTCTCAAAAATTCCATATTTTATTGGTTCTTAGGTGCCTTTCAGATTTTTTTTTCAGCAATGGGAAGGAGCTCAGACTTACTAAAAAGAAGCAATTTATTCATTTGTCTGAGGTGGTCTTTGAGGTCTGCATGCATAGTTTACTTGCAGATACATGTACACATGCACATAAAATATTTTTTGAGTATTGTTAGAGACAAAGCTGTAGTTGGTCTTGCTGCCTACAGCTTAAGCAGTAGTGGCAGGACTTGAATTTCAGTTTCAAGACAGCAACATTTTATTTCAGAAGGCTTACACTTTTGGAGTTTGCCTTCTGTCATGAGTTATCGGCATAGAAATTATTATGAGACAGCATTATCTTGTCTTTTCTTTCATGGAAGTCAAATGTCATTTGCTGTTGAGGGCTTGCTATTCAATACCACAAGTATTAATGGGAAGGAACTTTCTGGTGTGACGAGGAGTTATGATAAGGGTTTGATAAGTATTCCCTGTATGCTGTCTGACGTTCCTGTTCTAGACAGGAGAGAGTTTTTTCTGTTTAAAATTGAAAATATTTAAGAAATTCTGCCCACAGCTGAATTAAGACAATTTTCACAGGTGCCAGAGTTGTGCAAAAGAATTGCTCTGTAAGTCAAATAGCCCCCAGCTGTGGGCAGATGTGTTATATTTGGGCTTGTGCCTCTTTCATATGCATAGCCTGAACACTGCAGTGCAACCCTGCTATTTTTCCTCCTCTTCATTTTTCAATACTGGCAAACTAGTGCCAGCCCAAACACTTCATAAATTCAGCTTCTGCGGGGCTGCTTTTAGCTTGAGCTGCAGTCAGTGATGCTGTTGCTGCAATAGCTGATCAGAGCAGCAAAAGGTGCCACTTGGCATCAGCAGTGGCCTGTAAAGGTCCTTGCTGCCTCCTTGTTAATAGCAAGAGGGAGGACGAGAACAGGGTTGAAGGACCTGTTGGGATACTGGGGAAGCACCTCATCCAAACTGGCTCTGGGAGAAAACTTATGTGTTGGCAAAAGGTGTGGTGAGGGTGACCAGGTCTTGGGGGAAAGCTTCCTGGGAAGCTTGTGCATTCACTTTTGCTTGATAAGTTCTGTGGTCTGCCCCAGGAGTTATGACCATGGTATTAGTCAGTCTACCTGTGTGTCATTTGGACACACGTGACTCTGTGAGGAGTCACGGACCAGGTGAATGAGCAGAGGAAACGTGTGCTTGCCAAGGCATTCTCAAGAGCAGCGCAGTGGAGGAGCATGTACCTGTCCCAGTGATCCCCTCAAGCTGTGGTCTGGCTCTTGTCAGGGGGTTCGGTTTGGGCTGCTCTTTGGAGCAGGTCATGCTGTCCCATCTGAAGATGTGCCCATCTCTGTGCCCATAGCTCCTGTGGCTGCAGCCTGCAGTGCCCGGCAGAACTGCTGAAGCAAATGATCCAACGCGATGCTTTCATTCTGCAGTTTGCTTTCTCCTTTGACAGCCACAATGTTCTCCTTTGAACTTAGTGTGTGTGGATGATTTTTCTTTTTTCTTTTTTTCTTTTTTTTCTTTTTTTTTTTCTTTTTTTTTCTTTTTTAGGCTTACATGTAAGCAGCCGATTGCTGTAGCTTCTCTAGCTTTGGTTTTTGAACAGATCAATTCCTTCTTGGCCGTGCTATGTGTTACTTTGTGCAGTCACGTTCCTCTTCCCTTGCACAGCCCTTGTGTTCCCTTGGGGCACTTCCAAGCCAGGCAGCTTCGATTGGTGGTGGATTAAAAGCGACGTGGGCAGAGGTGCGGGCAGAACTGCTCTCAGAAGACATATCCAGAGCCTGAGAGGAGAGCCGTGTTGCTGGCAGACAGCAGAGTCTTGCCTCTTTCCTGCCCTTTCAGGGAGCACTAAGATGCTGGCCAAGACTCCCTGAAAGCTCCATCCTGCTCTGGTGCTGGATGCAGAGGCTGATTTGAGGTGAGGAGGATCCCACCACTGCAAGCTCCTCTGCTCTGCTGATGGTCTCTGCAGATCATGGAACAAGATACATGCAACCTGCATCGTTTCGGTCACCATAGGAGAGCAGGAATCAGAGATGCATCGGGAGAGCTTTGAGCTCAGCTATTTCAAAAATACTGATTTCTTTGCTAGAGTAGGTTTACTTTTGCAGCAGGCTGTAGGAGTTGTTCACTCATGGACTCTGAAGGGAAGGCTTTCATGAGTAGAAACACAGTAGTGGTTGTTGTAGTTCCACCTGGGTCTGTTCTCCAAAATAGCCTTCACTTGACCTCTCTTGGTGGGGGCTTGTGTTTCTACTCCCTCCCAGCTAGAGGAGTGCAGATGAACTTGCTACCACTCTGCCCTCTTGCCCTGAACTTGGAGAGGCTGTGGGCATGTCTATGCATCCAGTAGAGAGATGCTAATTTGTGGAGCTCCTTGTTGCTATTTCCAATAGCAACAGAAGCTGCAGTGGTGTTGCAGTACAAATGCACATTGTTTTGCCCTCAGCATCGGGTCTAGGCAGGTAGCTGTGAGGAAGAAAATTAGAACAGTGTGTAGACATGAGCAAGGATGTGGCTTAGACTCCTGATCCTCAATTAAGGACCTGAAAGGTAATGCTCAGGTGCTCAAAAGGTCTTCAAGCATGAAATTCCCAATCAGGCATTGCTCCTGGTGAATGGGAAGAGCCAAATGGCTTTTGGGGATCATCATGTGATGGACACCATGACTGATACCTGTTCCAGCTGATCTAAGCGTGCCCAGAAAAAAACACCTCAGCACAGAGGTGCTCGGAGGTCTAGGGAGTCAAATGCATTGCACGTTTTAATGCACCGAGTTGCAGAGCTGCAGGCCTTACTCTATGTTGAATTCAGAAATACTAATTTGAAATAGGGGTGCCTGGTTAACCATGTTGATGTGCAGTGAGATTTACAGACTAAAACAGTCTTGGCTGGAGAAAGGCACTTTGGTTTGGAGTTAATTACTATATGAAATGTAGTCACAGTGCTGGAAATGGATGCAGTCCAAAATCAATGAGCTGTTTAAAACAAGAGAAAAAAATACCCAACTATCATCTACCAAAACCCTGCCTGTGGTTTGCGTTATTTACTACTGGATTATTCGGAAAGCAGCAATGCTGTTTCTCTCAATAGTCTTTTTTTGCAATTCCATAATACTCGGTCTTCTATTCAAACAAATTGTTACCCACCCCTTTCCACTTGTGTAACTCCACTAAGGAGGTTTTGTACTCTGCTGACCTCGTAGCTGACAGTTGGCCAGGATGTATAATTTTGTTTTGGCTCGTTACACAAGTGGCTCCCTACAGAGAAAGGAAAGAGGCTCCAGTAAAACTTTAGTGTCCATTTTTATATGCTGTTCATTCCTATTCCAGTGGACCAAAAGGGGTGTTTCTAGCTAGAGCAGAAGCTTGGAAGGAAGGTTCAAATACTTTTGAGTCTTCAGTCTTATTTTTTAGAAGTATAATAGTTTCTAGTTGAATTCATTTGTTTCCATCCCAGGTGAATTCATTTTTATTCTATTCATGGTTTTAGAGTCCAGGCATTGCTAAGAGTTCAGCTGTTGCATAAGAGTTGGAAGAATAGCATGCTAATTTTTTTTTCTTGTGAGTATCCTTTTCTAAAGAAAAAAGAATCAAATTAAAATTTGCAATGTGCAATATTCCCAAATGCTCTTACCTTTATCTTCTTTACAAAACGTAAAAGAAAATCTTTGAGATGTGCCTGGGACCATGAGTAAATATTAGGGTTATGCCGTGAATGGAGATTATTGAATTTGCTATGCAGTGTGCACGCATCTGACCTCTAAATGTCTCAGGTGGAAAGCAGTTCTGCTCTAGACTGAAGGATTACCTGAGGGCCTGGGCAAGGAACGACTCCTTTGGAGTTTTGTGCGTGCACCTTAGCTGAGGTTTGAGAATCAGGCTGACGTTTCCATGTCAGTTTGCAAGAGATGAGGGAGGATGCCAAGGAGGTCTGTGAAAATGTTAGTTCAATGCCCAGAGGTGATGAATATGGAAAAGGTTAGAAATGACTAGGAGCAGAGCTGTTTAGCATGTAACGTGGGAATATTGTGTGGTTTTGATTTGGCTCTCACTCTGTTCCTACAGGCCTCAAGTAACAGGTAGGAAAGGCATAAAGAAACTAAGGGTGAAAGAGGCTACAGAAGACCTGTCATGAGTAAAGATATTTTCAGTCTGGAAGAAAAGGCTGTTGCGAGGGTATTTGGTACTTCTGTCTGCTGTTGAGTGCTGTTCCTTCAGTACAAACCTGTCTCTGCAACTGTGGGCAAGCCAAGGTGCAGGTCAAGGCAAGCGAAGGAGGCTGTTGCTTCATGCAATGCTTGGTGTTAGGTAGGAAAAGGTGGGGGGGAGGGGTGGAAAAGTGCTATTACCATTAAATGCAGAGCTTGGCTTTGGCTGAGAAAGTAGCTGAGCTGCATGCACACCTTCAGAATCTCATTTAGTGTACCTGAAAACTGTGCCCCTTCCAGAGTCCCCTGTCAGACTCTACTACTGGCTACTGTTGGAGATGGGGCAGAGATAGTCTTGGGTCTCAACATAAACCCTTTTTACTGATTACACTCTTAAATGAGACACGTAGTCTCCTTAATCAGCTATGCAGTAGCAAAAGTGTGTCATTTTGTCTAAATATATGTCAGCAAAAGTTGAGCACAACTGAGAACAGCTCCTTGTTGGTTCTGTGTTTATCTTTCTTGTCCACACTGAGTCCTGCTGTCTGGAGTGATTGATGCTTTGCATCATGGCCATCTTCAATTCTGGTCTTTTTCTTTAGATGCAACCAGAATGTGTAAATCTGCAAGGTTTTTCCTTCAGAAGGTCTCTAAAATGCCAGTTTTCTTCATTTTCCACACAGTTAAAAGCTTATGAACACTCCTAACATTTATTTATAAATCGTGGCTCATCTTTCCAAGCATGATGTGATGTTGCAAGTGCCCATTCAGCGGAATGTAAAATGCAGAAAAGATGACTTTCCCAGTCAACTCTGACCATAGTCTCTGACTCAGTGATGTTGCTACTCTGGCTTCTAAAATATACCTTTTATTTTGTATTTCCCAGTGTAATCGAGTTCTGTCACAGTCTCATTTAATTTGTGAAATGTCAGCTACTGGTCAGTAAGGGCAGACTTTTCACGTGGGTCCTTCCTCCCTTGTGTGTTTGTATCTCTGGGCTGTAATTTGTCTTTGCTTTTATTGACAGCTCTGAGACGGGCAACATCTTTTATCCTAGATCTCTACGGTACCTGGGTTCCTTTTGTTTCATTAACATCCTTAAGTGCTGTAGTAATGCAAATAACCAACTTATTTCTTTTTCTGAATGTTTCTGACTGCATTAGTGTATCCTGCCCTTCCCTTGAGTTGGTTGGCTTTTTAGGTACCTGAAAATATCGGCACGTAAAAGAATACAAGAAAAATGAAAGGGAAAGAACAATGGAGGAAAAAAGGATTTTATCAGAAAACAATAACTTTCAGATATGATTTCAAAATAGCAAGTTCAAGTGGAAAATTGAATGAAAATCCATCCATCAGGAGCACTTAATCCTCACTGTGGATTGTACATCCGTATTTGCAGATCTGGTAACAAAAACCATGTCCAGAGAAGCCTTTGCAACCAGAATTAGTGGCCGCAGTGCAAAGAATTGACTTTCCCTTAAACAGAGGGAAGACCTTGATGTGAAACCCTCATAACTCACCACTCTGGGTTGTCTTTTCCCAAAAGGTGACGCGCGGGGAGGCTGCAGCATCACTGGTGCTGCTGGCCGCTCTCTGCAGCGACTGCCCCGAGCGCTGCGTGCGCCTTGGCTCCCCTAAACAGCAATGGCTGCTTTCCACAAAGCACCGTGCACAGTTGTGCCAGGGATACCTGACGTATAATGTAACTCCTGCCAGAATATCCTCAGTGGGTCATCGTTGTGTACTTGGGAACCTGAGATTTGTTTGGCTGGTTGTTAGCCGTGTATTGCTCTGACTACTAGGCAAAAGCATTTTGTTTCATAGTTGTTACTTTCAGAAGTGATTAAATACACATTTTGTAGGACTGTTGTAGTCAAAGCCTTGAAAAGATGTAGTATTTCCATATCAAGTGGTGAGAAAAATATACGTTAAACATGTTTGAAGGGAAATAAGAAGTCTTCTAGGTAGGATAGCATCTATTCAGCCTGTGTTGTCACATGCAGACTTGCTGCCGAGTGCGTCTGGCTTTGGCTGACATCTGATACCCAGCGGGTGGCAATTTTGAGCAGGGACAGTCTCTTCACTTCCTATTTATAGTGGTTCTTGTGCTGTGCATAGGGTGCCTCGGTGCCAGGACAAGAAATCTAATGAGCACGTACATCACGTGTGCTCATCTTGTATCCCCATGTCCGTACGTGACCCATCGGCTGTTGCAGTTCCCTTTTGCTTCCTCTCTGCTCTCTCCAAGGCCATGTCCAGCTCGTGGACATACATAAAAGTATGGTGGAAGGCGAGTCAATAAATCACTGATCAATCCAGACAGAGAGAGGGAACCCAAGTAGCTGACAGGACCAAGCGATCCTTCCAGGAAAGGAAATGAAGGGAAATCTGCAGAGAGCAGAGTGAGCGCACGAGCCTGAGGGCTTGGCTGCCTGGGGATGCTTGGCACCAGCAGCATTTTTGTGATAGTATTTTGGGGAATTTGCTTGCTCTAGGTGTTGTGCTGAGTTGGCCACTGTCTTCACCATCACGTGGCCGAACCATTACAGTGGCCTGTAGAGCAGGAAGAAGGTATGTTTTTAGGCAGTTGATAGTTGGAAGACCTTTGAGGAAGTGTCTAACCTTTCAGCTTGCAGGGCGCATTTTCCTGCTGACTGTAGTCTCTGTAGAATTTTATTTGAGGGGTGAGAATTTATTATTGAGGGGTGACGGGGTGGTCATAGACAGGGGAAGTAAAAGCTTTTCAAATTAACTGGCATTAGGACATAGGTTTTCATTACTTTCTGATGTTCTTTTAAGAGGCAGTATGTAACAAGAGCTATTTTAGGAGGTATTTGCAATGCAGCCTGTCATTTTAGTTATCCTGCAAAGGCTTCTTTGGGCTTGGTTAGCAGATCTGCTTTGCAAGGCAGTGATTTATAGTCCAGAGTGAGGACTGTAAATTGTTTATTTACTTGTAGAGCAGCATATGTGTGTGCCTTTTCAGTAAAGCTATGCAATATAATGCATTATGCATATTCTATGTGTTTGTTTATATATGTTTGTAAAAGGAGAGGGGTGGGAGCTGGGCTGCAGGGTTCATGTCTCCATGCAGCCAGGCAGGTAGCAGCTGCGGGGGAATAAATACCCTGCAAGAAATGCAGCTGCTGGGCAGGCCAGATACAGGCATTGAAGTCAGGATTCCTGCTGTATGTGTGTTTTATGGGTTCCTCATATGTGGTATCCTGTGTGCATCTTGGAGCCGTTCTGGCTCAGGTCATTGTGCAAAAGTTGTGGTAGAAAACATGGTTTCTCTCCGGAAAACCTTCTGCTACCCCCTGCTTGCAGAGAATCCTCTAAGGAAAAGCTCTGGCGCGTGGGGAAGGAGCTGTCTTTTTTCCTGTGATGTCTAAATGAAAAGCTACAAATTGGGTCATCTTCTGCTTCTGTTTCGCCAGAGAGTGATAGAGAGGCTTCCAAACAAGTGATTTTTGTTTGTGTAGCAGGACGAATGGAGAAGACCTCATGCCTATGAGCTAGGAGGGGAAAAACTGCAGATATGACTATGCCAGCCAGGAACACCAGCTGCCCTCTGGGAAGTGCAGGTTATTTCTTAATATCCTCATTGGTGTCACCTGTGCAGCTCAGAGCTTCACTGCTTGGTGCTGTGCTGGGTCCCCCAAAGCCTCAGTGAGGGACTGAGGCCCTTCAGATAGAGCCTTTGGGTGCAGGCAGCCCCCCCACACACACTCGATGCCAAAAGTGTCACCTGAGTGTGAGTTTCTTCATGGGGAATTGACCTCTGCCCCTTTGTGTAAGTGTGAATAATCCTTAGTAGCATCTGTCATACAGATGGTATTTCTATTTTATTTACACTTAGTAGTAATGAACCTTTTAATAGGAAAAAATTACTGAAATGTAATCCTAAAATGTTTTAAAAACTGAGGCTTGACTTTTTCTGAACAAGGCGCAAGAGGCTCTTCTGGTTCAGCCCTTGCCTTCAGCAGCACGTTGAGCCCCTGTAACCCCTAATCCGAGGAGTAGCTGCAAGCATGCATGTATCAAAAACACATCTGGGGAATGTATTTTCACTTTGGAATTTGTTAAACTTCATGCTTCAAAAATCAATTTCTTCTAGTGTAGTTGTCTACCAAACAATAGCTGGAAAATATAAACATTTCTGAATTTATTTCTAACAAAAGTGAGTTTTGGGGACAATTGTAAATAAATGTGAAATTAAAGAAACGCTAAACTGCCTCCAGGAAGGAGAATCCTTTCAGCCCAGATTGCTTTGCTATTGATTTTTCTTTTCCTCTCAGCAGTGAGCAGATCAATTCATTACTCCTTTAAAAATATATTGGCTCGATTAAGACAAAATACCTCCTTTGGTAAGCATCAGTGCAATTAAACTTGGGGAATAACTTCCCTGCTTCCTAAATTGGCTTAAGTCTAACTGATGCCATGCTTTTGTGTGGATGGGCCACTCTGCCTAACGTATATGCGAAGACTGGGAAGAATCCCATGTTTTTGACCTTGCAGGGAGTGTGATGCCTCCAAGGGTGAGTCCTGGGTGCTGGGGAGGCACTGGAGGAACCATCTGGACCCTGCTGTGGGGCAAGAGCTGAGTGTGGATGCAGCAGCACCGTGATCTGCCTTGTCCCAGGCAGCCTGACAGGCACGTCCCGCATTGATCCTGTGTTTTATTTAGCTCTGAATTATTGTTTATCCTTGCTGGAGCAAAGCGGGGAGCGAGCAGAGGTGGAAAGCAGAGCAGAAAGCAGCTTTGTCAAGTGAGGATTTAGTCTTTATGGATGGAGAAACAATTAATCCAGTGCTTCTTGGAATAATGAAAGGGTTTGTATGTACCCTGGAAGTAAAAATAAACTTGAATGATTCAGAAGTGTTTGCTTGAGAAGTCCCTTCTGTAGCTCTTGCTGCCTTGCAGTTTCCATAAGGATTAATAAGGAATCCACATAAAACATGGTGGTTTCTACCCATGGAGATTCTACCTTGGAGTATCAAGGTAGTGAATCAAGAAAGCAGGTGCATGTGGCACCAGGGCAGGACATAGTTGCCAAGATGAATCTATTTCCTTACCTGAAGTCAAAGGAATAACCCATGTGAGTGTTCCTCTGTGTTTTCAAGCTATTTATACAGTGCTTGCAGAACTGCAGAAAGCATTTGCCGTGGCTCTGGTCCAGAGGCCCTTAAAATCCTTGGTAATCTTTGCACTAATTTAATTAGGCTTCCCCGTCTCCAAGGATGAAGCAAATGTTCTTCAGAAATCGCAATGTGGAGGGATGGGGGAGGCTGCCCATTCCCATGGGAAGCTGATGCTGTGGGATGTGCTGTGTTTTAGCAGTTTTATCAATGTCGTTGGGAAGGAAAATGGACAAACTTCTGTTCACAAAGTCCTCAGGAGTTTCTGGATCGAAGAAGACTCTAAACTCTAAATTTTGGATGCCAGCAGACTGTTGCCCTTAGAGCAATGCTGCTTAATTGCTGTTTAGCACCAAAGTTGAGACACTTAAGGCAGCTAAGCAGTTAAGATGGAGATGGCAAAGAGCTCGGCATGTGGATTGGGGATTTAAAAGTCATTCACTTTTTCCATATCTTACCTGATGCCACACGCAAGTGGCACTTGACAGCCCGAAGCTGTTGCTGTTTCTTTCGTGTGTGCTGTTAGCTTGAGAGTAGAGTGCCTTGAGCAGGAGGGAGGATGTGAATTACTGCAGCAGCTTAAGTTGGAGCTAGTTTGAGTTTGGGGAGGATTGTACCTCAGACACTTTTTAATGGGAAAATGTTGATATTGACTTTAATTTTATATTCACAAGCTTCTCCCCTCAAATGTTACTCATATTGGGTAGGTTTGAGAGACTACATTAGCCTCGGTGGTGCTGCAATAGTTTTGCTATTGCAAGAAGGAATCCTGAAGGAGTCAAGGACAAATAAGCCATGTAGAAAAACTGTCAGAAGAGAAATATTTACCTACCCATATAATTGCTGTGTATTTAGAGGAAAAAAAAAGTTGTCTGATGAATAGCGAAGATAAAATCCATCCCTGTCTAGAGCGATGGCACAGCTTCAAGGGAAACGAAAAGAACTAATGAAGGTTTCTGAAAGTTCTTGGTTATATCTCTCTATCTGAAAACTGATTTTGCTTTTAGCTTTTTGAGGCTGGGGTACTTAGGTGAAGGCTTTCGAGTTATTCTAGGTATAACTGGTGTAAATTAAAGCAGCATGAGACCTGCAGTGATTTATTCTGTGATGGCTGAGACAAATCTTATCTGAAGATTCCTGGTTTTGCAGAGGATGAAACGTGTTCATTTTCCTGTCATCACTCAAGGCAATAGACGGTTTTATCTAATTTTATAATCTGTCTGAAAAGAGTAGTTTTGAGGCTATAAACATTATTTAAGGATGTGCTTTCTTTTATTTCCCATCATCAAGGTCTATTCCTCACGTGGGCATCTTTTCTGTAGGCTTGTTTTGATCTTGCTTTATGGCTGACAGGTTTTGTAGCAACTTTTAGTGGCTTGTTATTTTGAGATCAATAAAAAGTGAAATATCAAAGGAAATAAAGCAGCCTTGGAGACCTCCGACTTCCAACCCACCCCCTCCTCTTTGAGCCTGCATAAGATGATGGTCCAAGGTGGGTTGACTTGGGTCCCATAGAACAAGGTTCACCTCAAGCCGTGCGTGGTCCCAGAGGAGCCACTTGGGTCTTAGCATCGCACTTGAAACCTTTATGGTGCTGTTGTGTGCCTGCCTACTGGGACAGGCACTGAAATGTCTTCGTATCAGCTGCTTTAAAAATGGGCATGTGGTTCAGCACCCCCAAGATCTAAAGACCTGGGTTACTTGTATAGTAAGGTGTAAGTGCTCTCAATATCGAGTATGTTGTTGGTTGTGTGGCCAGATGAGTTTCTTCATCACTAAGGACAGCTGGCTCCAGTCTTCCCTGCTTCCACCACCCTTGCTGGTGGGGTTCTGCCCTAGACTCTGTGCTTAAACCTAAGCACGTGCCCTGGTTTGGCTTTGCTTGGGGACCAAAATGCTCCATAGTCACTCATAGCTGAGCCCTTTTGATCTTTTTACAAGTTTGGTCTGCTAGGAAATGAATTTCAATAGCCTGAGGGCTCTAGAGCGGTGTAACTCAAGCCTATTTACACACTAACCTTTGGATTTCTCAGATTCGCATGTGTGATAATTTGTTAGAATAAAGATTTGGTTATAAAAATGGGATTAAACCTTTATGATAACCTTTAGAGCAGTTTGGACATGTTCTCAACTTGGTTTGTTATTCAAAACAGATGTGGTTACTGATCCGTGATACAGATAACAATTTTATTCAAATCTGCTTGACTATTTGTGTTGCAGTAAACGTGGCAAGAATCTCTTGGTAGTAGTGGGATGCTCTTTCTGTTCTGTTTTCAGTGCAACTTAAAAGCATTAGGAACTGCTGGTGTGTTCGTTTGTTTTGTTCCTTCTGAAATCTATTTAGAGCCTGATAGAGGGTCATGGACAGGGCAAGACCAAGGTGTATCCAAAGATGTATCCCATCTCCAGATGGAACCTTGGTCTTGCCCTGTCGATGGAGGGATGGTCAGTCTTGTTGGTTTTTTTTAAAGGCATAATATTGATATTTAACTATTATAGCAAATATTACTTGTAGCAAATACTAGACTCCTTCCAATTTCAACTGAGCAAAACTAACTCGGCTACTTGAAATGTCATAATTTTTCTTAGGGATTTTAAGCCATGTTCATCACTGATTCTGGACACCTTTTCACATTCCTTGGTTAAACTATGTTAATTAAAGTCTGTCATTTGTGAATGACCTGAAAAATGGCAATTTGAGAGAAACAGCGTATGTACCCTCTATGGTGGGAAACCCTCTGATTTCAACTTTCATGAAAGGTGTTAAATGGGAGGTGATTTTGTGATGCCCACCTTCCACTTAAAATCAGTCTAAGTCAGGCTCAATTTTTCATGCCTCACATCCTCACATGATGGAGGGTAGAAGATTTGGCATAAATGACACGAGTTTTGAGGAAGATGTTTTTTGTTACTGTTTTTGAAGATGTTTGCAGGCATTTTAAAATCCATTTGAACTCTACACTTTTAATAGCTTAACCTGCATAAAATGTGTCATTGCTCTATGTAGATATCTCAAGAAAATGTTTATTTCTATTCAAATGAGCTTTTTTAAAACTGAAAGGAGAGAAGTTTCTTGATACCATGACTAGTTTCCACAGTGGAGCATCACACATGGGTCTTTGCTGCCATCATAAAATGTGGAAATTGTGCAAAATTGGCAGTGGTTGTGAGAATAAATTATAATCTTGGTATTGAATTTGGTGAGAATTTCTACTGATGTGGAACTGCCAGATTGTCCACTTAGATACTGACCCCTCTCTTCAGGCTCAGTTGCTGTAGAGCAGATTGTTAAAAGGGAGTGGAACATGCAAAAATATTTAGGGATCACAACTGTTTTTGAAGAGTTAACCTGCAGCTCCTCTCCTTGGAGGTGCATCTGTCTGCACTTTTTGTGTACTGTAAATGGCCTAGAATTGTTTTCTAACCAATTTCAGTGTTTGCTTTGAAGTTCTAACTCTTTTTTTTTTTTGCTGTGTATTGTATCTCCCAACTGATCTTGTTTTAGATAAGCAAAGTATTGCACCTAGTGGTACTTGCTGATGCTTAATATCTTATTCTTCTCTTATTCTTGAAGAAATATTTCTTCTTTTCCTCCCTATTTGAATGTAGACGGTAAAAAACACTGCTGCATTTGGATTCTGTGTGCAGGTTCCTGGATGTCACTTCTTTAGCACAGGTCTCAGAGTATCGACCTTGTTTGATTTGTCAAATAAGTGGAAAAATACCTAGTGATAAGGCAATATGGACAGCACAGCTTATAAGCTGAGGACTGGAATCCATCAAAAATACATGTATGCATCTTGGGCTGGTGGAAGGAGAAAGAAAAGAATATAGCTTGTGATAAAATGGGACCCTGGAGATAGACCTATATATAATTTCTATATAGGAAAAGGAAAAAACCTCCTTTTCCACCATTTTATGGAAAATGAAATATTTCTATTAAGCTCGAAGAGCGGCAGTCCTTTCTGGCAGAGACCATGCCGTATATCTCGGCATTAGGAGTTCCCTATTGTCACTGGGGGGACTGGAGTTTTTCCGTGTACAATTCACGGACTTGACTCAAAGCTGGGCTGAATCCTGCGCTCTGCTTCTTCTAGGGCATGTGATTCGCTGCAGAGATTTTTCTTCAGAGCAGTAACGTCGTGTTTTGCAGCTGTATCTCTAGTTGAAAGTTCCCCCGTGGTGATTTAGGAATGCAGATAACTAAGTGCAGCCCTACCGGGGGTCAGCCCTGAGGATGGGTAGTGGTTCTTGATCCTTTCAAGTGAAAATGCTGCTGCTGTGCCTGGCACCGCAGCACAAGTGTTTAGTGGCCTCTAGGAAAGCTAGAGCCCAGCCCTTCCCAAAAGGCATCCCGTTAAGGTATCTTTAATGGGATATATTAGCACATCACAGCTCAGACTGACCTTGGAGAGGTGCTCATTTTAAGCAGCAGAATTTCTCCATGAAAAAATAGTTCAATACTTCCCTGGTCATATTATTTATGATAGCCATATTGTATGTGTCTGTCTACAGAATGAATTGATTTCAGCTATACAGAACAACAGTGAACTATTTAAAATTAAAAAAAATAGGTTTTGATAAAGGAAGCCAGATGCTGACTTCATATATATAATTTAATGCTTTTCATTGAATCCTCGTAGTGAAATTATATCCAGTGTTTTGATCCAATGCAATTCTTAATGTAGTAACATCCTCTGGCTTAGGAGGTCCCTTGCTCTGTCCAGACTAATAAATCTCCGTGCTGCTGCTGCACTCGGTCTGTTTCAGTGTGCTTGGCAGTAGGGTAAGTCATGTTGCCAATGATGACTTTGTGTTTTTTTCCCCAAACCTTCTGATAATTTGTGCTTATACGTTATAACTTCTAGTAAGTCTTGGCTTTTTTTATTTTCAGAAATTCTGAAGTCCTTTTTTTTAAATAGAGCAATCTCATTTTAGGTCCCGGCACAACAGCATGCAAGGTTAAGAAGAAAATGAGTCAATTGGTATTAGGTTTCAGAGCTTTAAGTACAGATGGGAAAAGCACATGCTAAGGACTTGATTTGAATTGCCAGTGTCAGCATGGATGTCCTGGACCCATTGTCACTGTTTCTGCAAAGCCACCGAGTGCTGTTGAAGACAAACTTGAGAACTTGCATGTAAGACTGCAGGAAGGGCAGCTTAGTATCACAACTGGTGCTGTTGCGGGTATTCAATTCACAATGTCAAAGTTTAAATTAAAAAGTTTTTCTTAGCTTTGGCCGAAGTTACCATCTGGCAGTAAAGGCAGTGTCAGATTTCACACCTCTTCCTACAGACCAGCTTGATATAGGGGTGGCTTGGGGACGGAATGGACTCGTAAGTGCTTAGTCAAATGGCTTCAAGTCAGAAAACGTGGGGCCAGGAGAGCTGTAGTTCTTGGAAGACAGGGAGGAGGTTTCTATTGCAGATGCAGAGGACTGTGAAGGGAAAAAGAGGCTGGAAAGCCTGGGTAGGTGTGTTTAACAACATCCCTGAGGGGGAGGTTGGCAGGAATCCCGTTCTCCTTCAAAAAACTCTTACTGGAGAGTGGGAGCTACTTGGCAAGGAGGCTGAGAGTCTGGCAGGAAGGACCTGCTTTGTGGTGCATGGGGTTTTGATGGGAGTCTGACAGATCTAGGCTCTCGATTAAGCAGGTTCAGTGTCCCAGCTAGCATGGTGAATGCTCTCTCCTGGCTGAAATCAAGATACTCAAGTTGGTCTTTTGAAGGCCAGTGCTGTGTGTGGGGGGAAGAGGATGCTGTGGGCAGCTGCTTTGTGCCTGATGAAGTGGGGATACCTGGCTGTCCTGATGACAGCTAATGCAGCATCATGACCTCAGCATCAGCTCTGGCTCCTGCAGCCCCATGTCCTCTGATGGAACTTGGTCCCTGGAACTCTATCTTCTGTTATCTTTCGTGAATCGGCAAATCTTGGGCTTTCCTGACATAAAAAAAAGGCTGGTTTGGTCTGTATACCTGCAATCCCGGTGCTTTTGCAAGGCTTTAGCTTACTGCAACACTCAAACATTTAAGAGCACAAGGTGTTTTGGATTCAGATGAGGTTTGCAATTTTTGTCAGAATTTATCACCTTAAGCTGAATGATTGCTAGACGACAGCAACTGCTTTTTCAGCCGTTCCAAAAATGGAGTAAATCATTTGTTTTCTTGACTTCCTAGTCTATGGATTTGGTAGAAAGAGTCAATCTTCAGTCACTTAGAGTAGATTTTATGTTGTTAGGAATAAATTCTGTTTAGGGTGGGCTAATCTAATTTTGGCAGTTTTAAATCCATTATTGGATGGTAAAATATTAGGTAGTCACAGAGGTGACACATTTAGTGGCTCATTAATGTTGTAGAGAAAGAAATGATATAGTCAAAGCCTGCATCTTTGCTAGTAGTTTTTTTGTACTTTGATCTTTGAATCTGATATCCCCCATTTCTTAATCTCTTGAATTGTGGTATTAATAAACATTATTAAACGGTATCTAAGCATTAATAAACTGGACTGTTTTGCTGTCTGTGCTTGTGCAGTTGAGGAGCAGCAAACTGCTTAGGGAACAGCAAGTTGTAAGGAGTGGCCTTTCTGAACCGATTGCTCTTCAGTGGACAATGATGCCGTTTGGGAAGGATCCTCGGATGTATCCTGCAGAGGAGAAGATTCTAGTTTTAATTTTCTTTCCCCTTCCTTGTCCTCCTGCTGAACCTGCCGCATGGGACCGCTTTTTCCTGCGCTATCACAGTCCACTGGGCTGCCTCCTGCTGCTGCTGAGCGCCCTGGCTCCTGCTTCCCAGCTCTCCTTTTAGAGGATTTAGCGCTAACTGCTTAGGAGAAGCAAATGAAGTGCTTTTATTGATCTCATCTCATGACTCGAAAATAAGGGGCCATTCATATCCAAAGGGAAGGGGTTTGAAATTCCTTTTGTACTAAACGCCCTTATCTTGTGGCAGTGAATGCCACCCGCTACCAGCGGGGCCAAAAGCTTATTAGGATTCAGACAAGGACTGTGTGTGTATTTTGTGTATCTTAGCATGATTTATAATGGTCTGTCTTGGAGAGTTCATTTTTCCCCCACTATTGTTTTTCCATTATTGTTTTCTTTTTTTCTGCAAAGAAACTGTCACACACAGGAGATGGCTCTAAATGGACCAAGGCTCCACTTCGGCATGACTGGTTTTCCCTACTCCCAACCTCCCATATATCTGTTTTAACAGCCTATAGAAGCCAAACGGGTCTGCTCTATGTGTCATTTACTTTGTACAGTGAATGATTCAAAACAAAGTATTAGAAAAGTAATGAGGCATTCAGGCGATTTTACTAAAATTGAATGACTTGAGTATCGTCCTGCTTAGTTTCTGGCAATAGCAACTTGAATTCTTTCTATTCGGAAGAGTAATCCTAAAAACCAGAGCAAATAAAACAGAATATCTGTGGATGTACATGCAGCTGTACCTGGCTACTCATGTAAGGAGAAGGAGGGAAGGAAAGTCCTTTAGAAGCCTATGAGTAAGTTCTGAACATTTCTGACAAGTGATTTGAGCTCCTGGCCTTGGGTAGTTAAGGATCAACAAACATCTATGAGGAGAAAAAAAAAATTTTTGAAGCCACTGATAAGCAGTAACTTTCAGTTCTCTGCATTGCTTGTTTACTCATATGAGAGCAAATACGGTTATAGCAGCAGGGATCCTGTTATGAGCAAAAGTGTCCAAGATGCACTGCAGAGCGTTGACCCTTGGACACATAGATTTGGAAAACTGTTAACAAGTCATGACTTGTACCCAAGTTATAAGAAAATAAAGTGCAGAGGTTTACAGGGAAGCATCTCTCTTGTGCAGTAATTCTAGTAGCCTTAAAAGGGTAAATATTTTAAAAATAGAGAAAGGAAAAATGTTTCTTTTCTTTTCTTTTTTTTTTTTTTAAGCTATAGATGGGTGTAGAAAATGAGTCATCCCCGATGGAGTTCACATTGCATCCTCTGTCTGGTTAGTTAGCTTGCACAGAGCTTGCTCTTGCCTTTGAAAGTGTGCTTTCAGATTAATCAGAAATTTCAAACCCGAGGGATAAAACATAAGACAGGAGATGGGCTTAGTAATCATGCACTGGGAAGGTTTTTTATTACTCCACGGAGCTGGAATTTGAGACTGCCTTCGCATTTTGCTGCAAGCATCGGGGCTAGCAGCTTAAGCTGGGAAAAAGATGAAAGTTTGTTTTCCCTTGTCCATAGGGTTGAGTTTCAATAATACCTTCAATAAGACATGTAGTAGCCAGGAGAATTGCCAGCTTGCTGTAATTTGAGTAGTGAGTGTGTCAGTATGAGGGCAATTCTGCTTGTTTTAAGAGTCAGTCCTGCTTTTTTCAAATAATACTAGGAATTTACGAATAATACCAATATGTAGTCTTTTCATTTACCTTCTGCATGTGATAGCATCACACTTTTCATAGTGCTTTATCAGTGTGCATCTATTCCAAAAGACATTCTGCTGGGTGAGAGAAGTGCAACCTTCTTGCTTTCCTTGATGGAGAGTGTTGTATGACTCTTCTGATAGCAGGCATGGGTCTTAGTGTCCAAATGTCCCTTCCTGCGCTGCATTCCTGTCTGCACTGAAAGCTGTGACCTTTCAGGTCTTGATCCTCAAAGCTGTAATGATCCTGCTGCAGTGGCACTGAAGACTCTACAGCACAACGTGGTTTTAGTCTTGGGAAGACAGGCTCTTTCCCTTGAGCCTTGCAGGCTTTTAGTTACTTGAGCCCCTCGACTGGCTTTCGAAACTGTTCCACCCTGGTTTTGTATCTGCAAAATTGTTGGTTCTTAGTGTGGTTTACTCTTATGCTGACATCAGATATACTCCTGGTATAGCAAAGTACACATGTCTCTCAGCAGGTCTCATAGCAGGTATATAAGACCTCTTAGAGGGCCTGGGAAGTTTAAAGTGCAAATAAGTGATTTGCATCATTCTGAAAAGGAGCAAAACCCTCGAGCTAGAGACACGAATGAGTGAGACTTGAGTCCGGAGGGGGTGGGTGACAGGTAATTAAGCCCTGTTTGCTTAGTGGATGTACTCTGAAATGAGCAGCGGCAGTGCTGAACGTGCTCTGTCCGTGCTGACAGCTCTGGATAAGCTCAGTGCTAATCCCAGCGGATTCGGCAGCATGTATTAAACATGGGGAAGGGCTGGGCGGATGTGGCAGCCCTCGGAAGCTGCAGCATCACTGGGTAAACCTGATGTCGAGAAAGCCTTCTCTAAGTTTGAAGTTGGAAGATCTCACATAATGTGTTCCTAGAATAAATATTTACTGCTCAGAAGAGTCTAAAGTGTCCTTGATACTTATGGTCAAAGGCTGAGTAGATGCTTTTTGATAAATCTGATAGTTGAGAGAAAGATGGATTTTTGTTGTTGTTATATCTCAAGTTAGTCTGTCAGAGCACCAAGGGGATAGCTTATTGGAAATCCAGTGGGTTACACGGGATGCTGTGTATCCAGCTTGTGGCTGCTTGATAACACAGCAGTTAATCAAGACTTGGAAGTCATTTACAGGTCCTATTTAATTGGTATCACGTGCACAAGGTAGGGCCTTGCGGGTGGAGGGTTCCCGTGGCCCAGCTGTTCCGGCCCTGCTGCTGGGAGAGATCCCTGGTTCTCCGGAGCTCCCTCCAAGGAGAGGGATGTATGGCCGCTCTGAGCCAGGCTGTGTGTGCAGAGCTAATGCCCCAGGGATGGGGAAATTGCCTGGGCTGCGGGTGCATGCCTCGAAACCCCTGCTTTTGTAGGGAAACAGCGTACTCGTAAGTACTTGCATGCAGTTCCATGCTGTGAGGTGAACACTGAGAAACACTCCAAAAGGAGCATGAAATGAATGGGTGTCTGTTCAGTCCTGTTACATGTGAAGACCTAAAACAGAGAAGGGCAATAGCTTCTGTGTGCTACCTGACAGAGGGGATCCTGAGTGCAGTTTGGTATTACTGAGAAGCTGATATTTTTGGAAGGACTATTTTTCTCCATTTCTGGCCCTTTAGAAAGGAAGGGCCCTGCATTTTTCTCTGCTGCGATCAAATAAAGTGTTTGGTCAGTCTTGGCTTGAAGCCCTTTCTTGGGCCAAGGAAAGGTAAATGGGGGTCTCTAATGCAGCCAAGAGCTTGCAGCTGAGACTTAGAACTACAGCAGCTTTTCAAACAAGGAGGTGAAGTTAATCCCTGGCACAGTTGTGCTTGGATCTTCCGTTCCTGTGAACGCTTGGGTCAGGATTGGATGCCCAGGAGATGGATCTTTCAAGGACGAGCTCTGATGCAGTTTCCCACCTCTGACCTTGTCTAATCAGACACAGCTGATTTTGGAAACAGTTGCTTTGATCCTTATTATCTCTTCATATGGTCAAGTGAAATCTGGGGAGAAGCTGCAACAATTGATATCATCAGAGGTCCATCCCAGCTCTACAACTTGTCTAGTGTAAACAGGTAAACTGGAAAAAAAGAGCAGTTTACATTGATATAGCAGGGAGTAACTGCTTAGCTTTCCTTTAGGCATAAGAAATATTTCAAGTTCTTGCTCCATCCTCTTCTGTTGCCCTTTATTGCAAAGGTTCAATCTTCTGGCAACTTTTTAGGCCTCTTCCAGAAGGAAGTCTTCTTGTTTTATCAAATCAGGCAAGAGTCAAGTTTATTGCAAATGATCCTGATATTTTGGAAAGGCCCTTCTTATTTCTTTGCAGTGATCAAATAAAATGTTTCATCAGTTCAAGTTTGCTGAACTCAGGGCATGGTTTCACATCTTGCTCTTTTTGCTGCATGGTGGTACAGGGTAGTCACCTCATCAGCACTTACATCAGCTTTAGATGATCTTGTTGTTTGTGATGAAAGCTGAAAAAAAATTAAACATCTGCTTTTTTCAGAGTAGATTTTCGATCTTCAGGGAGAATAGAAGCTGTGATATGCAAGAAGATCAGGAAATATGAGCTTCATAAAAACGTACCATTTGTGAATGTTCTACATTTTGGCTTCTAGTTTTCATAAAGCAGATTTAAAAAAAAAAAGGGGTCTTATTATTATAATAAAAGTTTTCTATAAATGGGTGAAATTCAAGAGACTGTTAATAAGTATTTGATGCGAGCTGGTTGTCCTACTTTGGGCTTATATTTCATTGACTTTTTTCCTAGTATGAGTTAAAACTCTGTCAAGCCAAAGCCTCAAGTCTCCTAAGCAGAAGAAGCTGTCACCAAAATTATGATGCCTGATAGGCTCCCAAAGTCACCCTGAGACTGAGGATTTAGAGTAAGATCCTTGAGTCTTTCACTAAAAATATCTTTTCCAGCTTTATAATAATTGCTCTCTTAACATTTTCTGTTATAACAACATGATTTGAGAATTTAAGAAGCAGACACTGGAGTCCCTGAATGGTCAAATTACAATTCTACTCTCTAGTTTATTCATCCAAAAATTAGTCATTTGGCTCTTTTCTTCAATAAAAATGTCTTTTTGGCTGATTATTCTTCATCATTTCTAAAGGTGTTTTTTCCCTGCAAAATCAAAAGGGATTGTGCCCTCTGAATATAACATCAATAAGGCTGAGAGTTCTCTTGAGAAACACTAGAAACACCTTTTATATAAATCGCTGAATATTATGACTTTGTGCATATGTATTTGCTTTTCATGTGCCCACCTGAAAACAGTGCATACCTCTGTCAGTGTTAAAGTAAGTGCTATAAGCCAATATTATGTTAGTGTTATTGACATATATATAGAGAGAGATATCTTATGTATAAATATTATTTTTATGCAGTTTGGCAAAGCCTAAAGCTGCTAGCCTTCTTCTCCAGTCACCAAAGATCCCATATGTTTTGCAAGTCTAGCCTACACATGCAGAGCTGAGTATAAAGCCATTTTTGGTGTACAAAAATACACAGAAATATTTTCAAGACTTTGTAATTCCCCAGGCTTGATCATTTTCTGCTCTTTCTCAGTTTCATTTTTTCACTAAGTTCAAAATCCTACTGATACTTTGAAGAAATATGTTTTATATGGAATAAACCATTCACACAAGGTATCTAAATGATCCCATGTGACACAGGTTTTTACTTGAATTGTGTCCAGCAATTTCATGCGAAAATGATATTTCACAAAGCTCTGTCAGACATGTAGAAATGCCACGAGCCCCAAGCAGTAACAGAATATTCCCCGGGTCCTCAAACATCAGCATATTCCAACCTGTCTTTAAAATAAAGTATGTGAGTGTTTCCATTAGTTTCTAGGAGATTACTTTACATTTCTAAGTTAAGTGCAAGATTAACTGGTTCTGAGTTAGAGCTAAAATTAAGAGGAAGTCAGTCTGTCTATGACTGGTCCACTACACAGTGGACTTGGTCTGTTTTTCCTTTAAATGATGCTTTGTGAGTTGTGCCCTCAGCTTCTTATCAGACTTTAACTACTTAGAATAGCTGAATTAAAAAGGATTACATACATATACGTTTGATAAATGGGTATGAATAAATAGCATTTAATCCAAAGTATCTATTCTCCTTCATGTTTTCTCTTACTCTCACCATACTATGACTTAAGTTCACACATTGAAGGGATTCTCAGAAAAATAAACCTTATTTCCTCTTCCAAATGTTCTCATTGCAGTGTTGCTTCCATCACTGGTGTTTTCTAGCACAGATGTTTAACAGAATGACCTGGAGCACTGCACCTCACGGGTGATTCTTTGCAACCAGCAGGGTATCTTTGCTAATGTTGTCTTGAACTGTTTAAGCGGGTACAAATCCATTTTGTTAGCGCTCCCTCCTGCTCCCTGCAGTGCTCAGTGTGACCACGGCAGCTGTGAGGATACCCCGAGCAGCTCATCAGGGCTCTCAGCCTTCAGTCACTTTAGGAATTTCCTAAATCCATGCAAAGGTTGTGGAAACTTCTTAGGTATGAATTTTTTTCCTTAGTAATTCACTTTTCAATTCTGCCTCTCTCAAAATGTTTTGATGAACTTTTCTGCAGTGTTTTGTAAACAGCCTTTTTTTTCCTAGTAAAGCTTTGGATGCCCCCAACCTACTTGGTGCATCCTTTGAGCCCTATGTTGGATGCCTGTCAGTGGGGATTCATGTTGTGTTAGCATTTCTGGCTTAAAAATAAAAGAAAATTAGTTCATAGCGAGCAAAACAATGTTGCATTCAGCAGTCAGTTCATTAATTTTCATTTAGTGTTGAGGCGCACAGATTACCAGTCTGAATCATGTCTGAAGGCCCAGCAAAAGGCAAGTCCATGCAAAGCATCTAGCTGTTTTACACCAGCCCAGTGGAGCTCCTGGCCAGGAGTCAGACCCTCAGCTGGTGCCAGTCAGCTGTGCACTGAGAAGACGGGGCTGCCATGAAGCCACCTCTGAATCTGAACTCAGACCCAAGAAGCATATTGGAGTTTTCCTGCATGTTTAATTGCAGAGAGAAGAGGCTGAGATTGTTTTGCAGAAAGATTGCACCTTCCCACAAGATGCAGCTGAATGAATTCTGCATTCCTAATGCCAGCGTAATTAGGAGAATGGATTTGTTTATAGTATGTTTGAGAAGCAATACAAAAGAAATAATTTTAGACTGGGCATATTTCCAATACATCTTTGTTCAAATATGTCTCATCTTTCAAAATCTCCCTCTTCTTAATCTAATTATTTTTTTCTGTATTCAAAACTTTTATTTATAGCCTCCTTTAAGTGTGTTAATTGGCATCTTTATTACTACTTATGTTGATCTTCCAATATAAACCATTAAGAAGATCAAGTTGTGTTTAACCCTTTATAAGGATCTCAAGGCACTTGTAAACAAAATAATTACATAACTTGCAACAAATGTTGTAGAAGGCTCTAGGTCATTTGTTAAAGATTTGCTGTGTGTGACTGGTTATGGCCAGGAGCTGATGCAATACTGAGAAGCTGGAGGAGGAAATTAAAAGTTTATTGTTGTGTGTGGATCTATTGGAAATTGGGAGTGGGTCATGCTGGGGTCTGAGATGTATTAGAAGTGTTAGGAATGGCTTGGGGAAGCTGTCAGCCCGTGGTGTGGTAATGAATGCTTCCTCCAGTGGTTTTCCCCAGTGAGAAATAGCTGTCCACAGCACAGGCAGATAAACTACATTCACCTGGTGTTAAGATTATTGTAGGAGATTTTTGTCTGTGCGAAGAAATATGAAAGGTAGTGGGTTCCTGGATCACCAGCTCAGCCGTATTTCACATCCTCTATGTTGTCTGGTATCTGCTTTCCAATATGGAGAGGGATATAATGTGCTGTATCTCAGGCATCCATGTTCCTCTTGCCTATCTGGAGCTGAATGGATGGACAAGAGGCCTAATCTCGATGCTACTGAGAAAACAGCTCTGCTTTGGGAAGGAGTTTTGTTATGATTTATCAGGCCTTATGAGGGCAGCTTCCTAGATGGTGCTGCAACAGACCATCTGCTGCCAATGTTGTTCTGCACCTTTGCAACTGTGCTCATGGATTACAGTATAAGGAGTTTAGGAGAGCTGACCCTATGGTAACGATGCTGCCAGAAGCAGCCCAGGCAGCCAAGCAATTGTTTTAATTGAGTCTCGCTACAGGGTCCCCTTCCTGAGCACCAGGCTCTTGGAAAGGTAGAGCCTTGCTGGGATTAATTGCTAAACCTTGAGTTTTTCAGAAGGGCCTAAGGGAATTAAGTGCCTAGCTGTATTAGTTGTCTTGGGATAATCCCAGCCTAAAAGCCTAGACAAGTCTTGTCTCTTCTGAAATTCTCTTCCAAGGCTTAGAATTCTATTGTAAAATAGCGTGCGTGTGCCAGGCATCGTGGCCCCTTCTTGCTTGTCACCCACTTTACCCACAGCAGGGTCTTATCTGTGGCCTTCTTCTGCCTATCGGGTTGGGTAACTGTAGATAACAAAATAAAACTTTTGCTGTTAAATGCATTTGTACTACTGAAAGTGAGAGAAAAATATGTCGGTGCTGATGAGTGACAATACGGTGACAAGTTTCCTGCAGCCAGTGCAAGTGGAGTGAGTAGGTGAGGATGAAACATGCACTGACTCTCCCTGCTGCAGTGGTAATAAAAGATAGAAGTAAATAAATGAAAACCTTTCTAAATGGATTTGGCTGAAGTTGGCAAAGGATTTGATGCACTTCCTTAAGTATTGAAAAAGCCTGATGCAAACGTAGCTAGTCAGATTTGTCAGGCAAGCTAAGAAATCCTTGTGTCCATCCAGCAGCCCTTCAGCTGCAGATGGGAGCGAGATTCTCTTCTGCTTTGTAGGTGTTTGGGGTTAAAGACCTGGAGCTGGAGCAGCCATATGGTCTGTAGGGTGGCCTGGCACATACCTCTCCTGGTTGGTGACGCTGGGATCCCTCCTGCGCTGTTCTTGGTAGCTCAGGGCAGTTTGCTGTCACTGACCCACCTCCCTCCTACAGGTGATGACGCTGAGTGAAAGCAAATGTGTTACCAGGTCTCCGTAATGTTTGAGTCATTTTTTGTATTTTTTCACAGTCAAGTTTTACCACTGTTCAGTGCAGTGTGTTTTCACGAAGGGGAAAAAGGACTGTTCTCTTGTCAAGAAATATCTTTTGAAATTCATTTAACTTGGTCACTTGATAACTTTATTTTTGTTAAAAAAAAAAAAAAAAAAGCACATCTCTGGAATCCCTCTCTTCAAATAATGTAATAAAACACTCATGGAATACTTAAATGTAGAGTTCAAGAAACACTGTGTCTATCCCATTGGATTAGTCTGGTTAATCCGGTCATGCTTACAAATGATTATACGTTTGTTTGGATCTTTTCACGGCTTAACCTGCGCAGTCGAGGTTGATTGAATTAGATATCGTTCTTGTAATTGGTCACTTGGTTATGTAGCAGATGGCCCATATTCACCTTACCTTAAACATAGCCTTTTATTTACCCTGTCAAGTGTGGCAGCTGGGCGTTTTATTCTTGTAACAACAAAACATGGAAACTGTAGAAGGCTTTGCAGGTTGTACCTAGCAGCAAAGCTTTTATGGACGTTCATAAAGGTACTTTTGTGGAAGATTAATTGGTGTTTTTTCTCTCTCCTTTTCTTCTCTCTTTCACCTGAAAGTGTTTGGATGGTACTTTAATTTGGTCCCTAGTTCCCTGAAAAGCATAGCAGTTACTAAAATATGAATATTTCCACTTAAAGTGGTCGTGAATCTAAGTGTTTCACAGCACTTTCTTCAGAAGTCTAAGTGCACCTGCTTCTCTGCAAATTTTCATGACTCCAAGCATGTATTTTAGTCACCTGTTCTAGATAGACTTGATATCTTGTAATGATGGTTTTCTAAGGGGATTTTTGACACAGCAGTCAAAAACCAGGTCCAGAATAGAAACTGGAGTTGGTATTCATCTACCTATTCAACAGTGAGTAGCTGCAAGCAGCACTGATGGCTCTTTCATTTGGGAATGAATGACAAGCTCTACAGTAAGTAAAAACTGGCTGAGCACCTTCAAGATTAAACTACTGGGATGAGCAAAGGCTTTTAAATGGCAGCTGTGTCTCATTAGCTTTGCACTTTCTAAGCTTTTCCCACTTCTGACTGTTTGCTAGTGTATCTCTTGGAGTAGTGAATTTAGGGCTCTGCCTCCCAGCCTGCACAACCATCCGGTTATTTTTCCAAGGACTTGGAGCTTATGTGTTTGCAGAGCCAAACTCATTACTATTGAAAGCAGAAGGAAGGGTTGGAACTTCAGTTCTCATTGAAGAGGCAGAATATGTTAGTGAGAAGATAAAGCAAACGTGAGCCAACACCAGCAGTTGGAATTTCTGAGGAGAAACATTAACAGGGATTTTAACAGACCCAGTTTCACCTGGAGGGAAAAAGTACCTGCTGCTTTTGCAGCTCCTGGTTCGTTAGGTTGGTGAGCAAAGGCCAAGGGTTTGTGTGGGGACTTCCCTTGGATTTCTGCTTTTCATTTCTTTGCTCTCCTTCCTACGTGCTCCTCAAGCACTCGTGAGCACACGAGATGGTGGAATGGAAGCAATAACTGAACAACGTGACGTTTGTAAGGGCAGCACCCTGCGCTCGTAGGCAAAACATGCCAACTGAAATGATGCTGCTCTTTTCTGGGATACCTTGGATGTGTCTTTCATTTTTCACATTTTGTCTTACTCTTCAGTATTTTCTAGTGGCAGCAGGTTAATTGTGAGCCTATTGGCAGAGAAGTCTCTCGCCTGTCAGGAAGCTGATGGCAGGAGCCACAGGAAAAATAGAGAAAAGAAGTGCTGCTGCTTCCTGTCGAGATACCAGGGAAACTGTATTTGATTTGTAAACTTTAGAGGAGGAATTGATGTCATTTTTGTGTCTAATTGTGTGCTTCCCTGGGGTGGCTCTCAAACCTGCTGCATTTTGTGCATGCGGGGAGTCCCTTCGGATTCAGGAGGGCTATCCAGAAATAAGGAATTACTGCCTTTGTACCGTACACTCTGGCACTGCAGCTATTTGTTTACAGCTGGTAAGCACTCTTAAAGGTGATAAAAATATGTAGATAAACCAATAATAGAATTGTGGATTTGATTACATGATGTGGGAGCTCTTCTGCAGGAGAAAGGTTTCATCTTCTGGCAACGTAATGACAAACTCCTCATAAAATGCTAGTTAATCCTCACTGTGGCCAGATAAGAATCTCATAGTTACTTTCAAAAATCAACTTTTCTTACCTGGCATGAGAATTGTGCATCTGTGAATTTGTGTCGCTGTAAACCCATGCTCCTTGAGTAGGCAAGCAGAGTATTAGTTGATTTTAAACAGCTTATTCTATGCTGTTTGCCTTTCTTAAAACATCTCCTGTAAAACAAGGATTTTGTTGTTGCTTGTTTCCTTTAACCTTGACAACTCTTGATGTCAGCAGTAAAAAAATGGTACATGTTACCAGGTTTTTATTGCTCACTGTCCTTGAGATTTCTGAAAGCGAAGGAATCCTCAAAAGTTTCACTTTCATGACCATCTGTTGTTCATTAATGATTACAAATATTTCAAAGATAAATTTGAAAGAAAATGGGATTCCTTGCATTTTGAAGACCTTCAAGTTAAACTTTTTGTGTGCTTTAGGTATTTTGTGATAATGAATGTATTCAGAATTCCTTTCAAAAGCAAATGTACATTTAAAAGAAAGCAAGATAAAATAACATCATAATAGCAGTTTTCATATAAAATGTGTCTATTGACTGAGGGACTGCTGAAATGATGCAGTGAAGGATCTCATGGAGGGACAAATTTCAATACTCTCTTTTTGGGGGCAGGACTTTACTGCCTGAGCAACTGCCAGGTAATTGAGTTTTCCTAATTTTTTGTTTAGTTTTTATAGTTACTTGAAATGGGAAACAAGTTTCATAGGTCTTGACTTGTGATATTTAAACATATGCCACCATTTTGGGAAAAATAGAGTTTTTGTAGGTGCATTTTTCACTTTTAGGCAAATGTGAAGCATCTGCATGGCAAATATTACTAAACAGTATTTCTAAGAGTGCTGTGAAGTACTTAAAACTCTAGGGAAGTTTCGCTGCTACACGTTTGCTACACATGTAGCTAAAACAACTCCCGGCGTATCCACTTGATAGTGACAGCCTTTTTAACATGTCACTGCCATTTTTTGATTCAGAGATCTAATATTCATCTTCGTTGCTTCAGAAGCCTGTGTCTGTAGTATATAGACTTGAATTTAAATGTGCAAGTTGCCCAGTGCTCCCAGGGGAGTTTCTCAGTGGAAGTTGAGACCATATAGGAATGAAGAACATCATGACCAACTTGTGTGGATGCCCTCGCATTGGCACAGTGTCAACATTGTTTAAATAAATGGCTGTGAAGTGTAAAAAATTAAGTCTTAGTTTAAAACTGACTTGGTAGCTCCTTAAGCACGCCAGACATTGTCATTGAGTAGGAATAGAGTAGAAATAGCATCATGTGGGAAAAGGAGCAGGAAGGCAAGTGAATCCATATGCTGCAAGGCAGAGTTCAGGAGGTTATTTGAGCATGTGAAATATCTGTCAGAAACTGGAAATCCAACACTAGTGAATGCCAGAGAGAGGCACAACCCAGAGCGGGCAGTGAGAGAAGGGAACTGGGGGGCCCACAGTGGAATTTGAAGAGCAAAGTCTAAGATGTGAAAACAAACAAGGGGAAATTCTTGTGGCCTGTTGAGGGCAGGAAGATGGTGAGAAACTGGGTGGGTCTCTGGGGCACCTCTGTGCCTCTGCCCTCCTGTCCCGCATCGATGTTCCTCCGGGCTAGCTGCCTTTGGCAATGATGCCTGTATTGTCCCATGCCAGCTGGCCAGAAGATCCCAGAATAAATTCTGAACATTCCCTCTTATTTTGGGAGATGTTGTCACTTCTGGCTAAATCAAAAGTCAGGTTTTGGGCACCAGTGAAGATAGAGCCCGATGTGCCTCAGGGTCCCAGCACAGCCCGGATGAAGCTCTCCCTTGCTGTGGGGAAGGGAGGCAGAGGAAGAGGGCCCCACTTTGATTTTTAAAGTCATTTACTTTTCTATCTTGGCTTAGTAAGATCTGTCTCCTTTCTTTAAATGCTATTCAAGACAACACATGTTTATGTAGATAATCCAACCCTGAGGACCCCTAAGATATCACCCTTCTTTAGGTGATGGACACAGCTGGACGTGGGACCCGGCACTCGCGTCGTGCTGCCAGGGCCAGCAGTAAGGGAGCCTGGTGGGAGCTCTTGCAATAGAGGTATTGAATAGAAATGTATATGGAAACCTGTGAGTAATGGCAATCAGAGATGTCCCTGCACGGATGGAGGGAATGTCAAACCTGCACACAGTACTCGGGGCATCCTGGAGCCGGGATGATGTTTAGCTTCAAGTGGGGAAGCACGGGCCTGGCGGTGCTGTCACAGCAAATAAGCAGCAAGATGTGTTTGGGTGGGATCCTGCAAGGTTTTTAAGGCACGGTGTTTCCCCAAGAGTGGAAAATTTTTGACCAAGGCAGAATATGCGAGAGCTGGTTTGTAAACTTTCCCAGGGCAGATTAATTGAATCAGCATGTGAGTCTTGCTTTCTTACAATTTTATGAATAAATAAAACCTTATGGAGGGGTGTCGTGATACAAGGTGGAGCTGGAGACTGGAACAAGGGAAAACCCTTCCCTCATACAAGGTATGTGGGACAAGGTAGCAAGAGGTGGTTGTCGGAGGTGGTTGCCTTCTGGGCCCCCAGTGACTTTGAAGCTCAAGGCCCCTTTCCAGCATTTTTGGAGGAAAGCTGAAGTGTGTACACATCTCTGCAGGGAGTCTGTAGATTAAGAACTATGGCAGAAATAATAAACTTGGACTGTGCCAAATTGCTGTCTTGAAATCTAAAATGCAATAAATGCATGTGCCTTTGGGGCCCAGGATAGCTTAGGCATTATATCTGTACCCCTCGCCTGTCAGCTCTCCAGTCCTTTTCTTACTTGGCTGCTTGGTCCTCCTTTCCCCCTCTCCCCTCAGTGCTGCTGAAGGGACTGAGCCCCCTCACATGCTGAAAAATCCTACTTCCCCCTTAAAAGTTCATGGTTATTTTATACATTTTGGCCAGGCTGAAAATGTGGTAACTAAATGACTAGGATACAAAAGGTGACTTATTTTATTGGTTCTATGTGATCTGAAATGAAGATAAGCATAGGAGGAAGATGACTGAAGATCATAAAGTCTGACAAGTTAAACAGCTGGTTGTTGCCTGTATGCTCAGTCTTTTTAATATAGTAAGAGTTCCTTAAAATATACCAGTTGTATAAAGTTAGGACAAAAGTTAATTGCTAAATTTAGAAGTTTCTTTGATAGTGATCCAGTTCTTCCGCAGTTCTGCAGGCTCCTGGAGCTCTTTTGAAGCTAAGAGTTAGCTTAGAGTAACGTTGGGTCATTCCAGGTGCACACTTGATAGAAGCAAAAAAAAAAAAAAAAAAAATGTTTTTAGGTAGCATGTCCAATTTGTCTGTAGACTCCTCTGGGTTTTACATATCAACCCCTGTTAACCCATCTGCCTTGCTATCTGTACATGTTTTTGGTTTGGTAACATGCAGTAGTTTTACAGCCCTGTGTGCTTTAACAAGGCTGTGCTTTCCTCTACTGGCTTAATGAGGACTTGCTAAGGTTTAATACACTACTTGCTCAGACTGCTGTTTGGGTGCTTGTGTTACGAATATTTATTTATTTGCTCAGTTCTTGCTCAACGTGCCCGGTAAGGGAGCTCTGAACTGCAAGCAGGGACTGTCAGTAACCAGGTAGCTAGTCCAGCTTGCTAGTTCATGGTACGAGTCTGCTGGCTTGCGATGGTTGAGGTGTCTTCATTGCCAATGTGATGCATCTGCAACTCTTAGGCTTCATCGTGTTGTTGAGTAAAAGACAGCAAGCTTTAAGCAGAACTATAAAAGCAACACACATGCCAGAGGTTTGACAGTTGCCTATTAAAACCTCAGTGTAAGTGATGTATTTGTAATTCAACTCCCACCAGTATTTCTACAATTGATTTTCCACCTTTAGTGGCCTGTGAGATGCCAAATACTCTTAAGCAGTAGAGGAAGCAGTGAGGTGAGCTCTAGCACATTCCCACAAGAATCTGGTAGTTGCCTGTGCTTGGGTAGGTATTTGAAAACATCAGTGGTCCTCTGCAGACTGAGCTTAAGTACCAAACTGAGTAAAGGCCGCAGTTAAAAATGTTAATTTCCAGAATGAAAAATGAGAGGATTGCTCCTTCTTGAGGGAAGAGACTGAAAGGAAGAGCAACATGCACAAGGCTTCTATGAAGGTCCTGCTGCCAAAATGCATGTTAGCTCTCTGGGACTCCGCATCTGTACAGTTATGAACTTTTGGCTAAAGCTATGAGACCTTTTGGCAGCAGCTCTTGAAGACCAGCAAGCCCAAGTAGGACTGCACCAGAGGGGAACCAGTTGCCCACTTTTAGCAGCCTTGCAGCTGCCTAGCAGCTCAGACTGGTCCTGGAATATGCTTGCTTGGGTCCAAGTCATCAAACTTTACATAAAGGAACTTGCAGTCGGTATATCTGTGTGTTTAACTGATCTGTATGTTTAACCGTTGCAAGCACTGGAACAGGCTGCCCAGGGCCCTGGTGGAGTCCGGTCCCTGGCAGTGTTCAAGAAACGTGTAGATGAGATGCTGAGGGACATGGATTAGCAGGCAGGGTGGAGATGGGTGTGCGGTTGGACCTGAATCTTAGAGATCTTTTCCAGCCAGAATGATTCTATGATTCTGTTTACTCAGGTCTGATTTTCTAAAACCTGTCCTTAGTCTCCTTTGCACAATTCCTCTGTTGCTGCCACTCATAAATAAATAACTAAAAATCATGGACAGAATCGTGGTTCCACCACTGGACCCTTAGGGTTGAGCAGACGGGTGCAGGTGGCAGTTATGCAGCTTCTGGCATTTACACAGACTTGGAGATTTTGTGGAGCCCTGCTCCTTCCAGAGGATGCCTGGGGATGTGTGGCAGCCCTGGCGAATGGTGTCATGGGGCATGAATTTTGTTACAGCATTACACAATTTTATGCATGTAAGAGAAGCAGCCTCATAGTTTTGGTTTGTGAGGTTGGCATTTGTCCTGAAATCAGTGTGATTGGAAAATCTTGAAACTTAATCCTTCTGTATTTTTTTTCTAAACAGGGAATTTCTGAAGAAGAATAGACTTACTGATTTATTAGTGCTAATGGTCCATACACTTTCTGTGTGGAATAACTGGAGCTTTTTCCCCACAAATATCTGGCTGGCGATCAAATCACCAGCATCTCTCCTTGTGCCAGCGCTGACCCATATGTTGAACATCTGCCAGTCATTTTGCTTGAAGGAATTTGAGGGGATAATTTGAGGAGAAACTCTTCATAAAAGAAAAATATGTTCTGTTTTTATAGGATTACTGTAAATACTGTTCCTCCTCTACTTTTCCCATTCAGAGAGCTTTTGCGAGAATGTGAGGATTTTAAAAAGCAACAGATGGCATATTTTCTTAAATTTATGGTTGTTTGGATACAATGCCTATTGAAATCAGTCTTTTCCACTATTTCTCTTCAGTTATCAGATGAAATTTTCTCATCTCTGTAAACAAAACTGCTGAATAAAGTCATCTTCTCCGAGCAGACATGTTCTTTAACCCCTTGATAGCGCTCTGATATCCAATATGTTTGCAGAGAACCTCCAAGAGGGGAAAAAGCTGAAAACAGCTGTTGCAGAGAAAATGAGTATAAATAGAAGTGTGTTTTGTTTAAGTATTGCCTCTGTCTTGAATCCAAGATCAGTTCCTGTGCCTTCAATGTAAACAGCTCTCGGGAGTGCATGGTGGAAGCGCAGTGGCGTGTTCAGTGCAGAGCAAACCTGCTCCAGCAGTGCCCGTTGCTGCTGTGTGGAGCACAGCAGCAAATCGGGTTTTCAACCCCAGTCCGTGTGCGGACACCACGTGCGGCTGTGGGATCACTTCTGGAGGATGGTTTTCCAAGGGATCCATGTGGCTTGGAAGCCTGAGGAGCAGGGCTGGGTGAAAGGTTTCTGTGACCTGTGCTCTTGAAACTCGCGTCTTTGTGAAGCTGGCCCTGGCTCTTGTGGTTATTACTTTTCTCTTAGGTTCTTAGAAGCAGATCATAACGGACCACCTAACTAATTCAGCTGGAAATTATGAAAGGGTTCGTGGCCTTCTGGAGCAGACGTATTAGTTTTCCTACTGCTGGCTGAACTCTATAATGAGCAGGTCGTGGAAGGTCTCCCTAGGGACCCTGTCTGGTGGTTCTCCTGTTAATGAAAGGATTTGCAGGAGAGTGGAGCCTTGCGTCTGAGCAGGTCATATTGCTGCTCTGTCTCAGAAGACTTCAGAGGAGCCTTTTTGTTTCTCTTTTTCTTAGCAAATGCAAATCTAAAATATTTTGTCCTTTTTTAGTAGTCTTTAATACACTAGAGATGCTGAATTAGAATACCTGGATTGCTGCTTTGCCTCTGCATTCCAGCAACCTCCAAGCACTTCCCTGCAGGCAGTGTCAGCATGTCAGCAGGTATCGGAGGTGGCTTGAGGAGAGTTCCTTTGCTCTGATGGAGATGTGCATCGCGTCTGGCCTCTATAGACACGCTCTGTTTGCTGCTTTTCCCTTCGGAGGTCACGGGCACGGTGCTTGGTGCTGCTGCATTGATCAGCGCACGCTGCTTTTAGCCAGCCCTGCTGGCTTGTTCCCCCAGTCCTCGCATGCCGGGTGTGCGGGGCACTCGAGCAGCCGCCAACCACCAGCACGGTGCCCTCGCCAGCGGTGGCATCCTCTGTGGGGACCTGGCACTATGTGCAGCAGCTGGCACAGCTTCCACCCGCTCCATGGCTTGTGTTAGTGGGAAGGTTGCACGTGCAAGCAAGGTCTGGCTGTTCTCTCTCATTCGGGCAGCAGCAGTGTCTCTGCATGCTTGTACTCGGGCATGAGATAAGTCCCTCTACAATATGTGACCCGACTGAGTTGGGGTCTTGAGTCGCTTGGACTGCAGGTGAGAACACACGGTCGTGTACAAGACTGTTTCAGTTTGGTCAACTACACTGTATGCACAAAATATCTCACTCTAAAACTACTTGTAATAAAAGCAGCTTGCTTCAGAAATCCAAATAAAAAGTGATACCTACAGCCTGTGGGAAGGGATTATACCTGAGAGATTTAATCCTAAAGATTGAGATAAGGGAGATAAGGATGCGTGTCCTTTTGTGTCTTCAGGCAAAGATACCTGCAGTCTCCTCTTCCACGGAGTACTTTGGTAGAAATCATGTAAGTTTTGGAAAGTGTATAGTTAATTTAACAGCCAAGCTGTTTTGCACTGAAAAGTGAGATGAAAGCAGGTGAAGCTTTGGGCCCTGGCAACTTGGCTTGTTCCCAGTGAACCGAGCATCTCTTTGGGGAAACCAAGTCGAGGACAAAGCACTTTCCTCGGGCCCTATGCGATTCCTTCCTAACTCCATGCTAATCTTGGATTGCTGGGCCAACTTGCTTGTCTTTTGGAGCTAACTATATTTTTACAGTGTTACTCCAATGTGTCAAAGAAAACATGGCAAGAACCTTATTTGAAAAGACATCAGGAGTTTGGCTCATCCCATAAAGTGATGATCCGGGGTTGAATTTTAAGCAAACGTTCTCTAAGCTGTTTGTTTGTACTGGAAAATCATTTGATTTTTTTAAGGAAAAATGCTCACACATTTTCTTCAGACCACTGTACATCTGTGCACAGAGACTTAGCCTGAAAAATAAAGGAGAAGCCTTATTGTTCTGTGGCCAAAACTGTTCAGGAGAATATTTAGATCAAACGGTTAATTTGAGGAGGTTAGACAGTTTCAATGGATTTAGCTTGAACAGCTGTTGATGGTTACTGAGCTGTCACCCCAGGTTATTTTTCAAGTGCTTAACACTGTAACTGAGCACAGGAATCGCTCACAAATCGCCCTCTGTACCTGGGGCTTCCAGTCATCCCTGTCCAGGCCGAGGGATTGATGGGATCCCTCGGATAACACCGTCCTGCCCCCCAGCTCAGGTGGCTGCCAGACCTCCTGAGGGCTTTGAAGGTGGTTCTGTGAAGAGCAGAAACACTGGTGTCAGCACAGATGAAAGGGGAGGAACCCAGGGAAGGTTGCTCCAGGTACATCATAATTTTTCTAAAGTAAGTGTTTTTAGAAAGTGAATTAGTCACAGAAAATCCTGTTGAGGCCAGGCTGCTGTTCGTATTTTGCTTTGACCCCACTGCTGTTAAAACCACAGGCTGATACTAGTAATAACCAACAGATTTAAAATGGGCAAATATGAATCATATGGATGGTTTTTGAATTCTGTTTTGCTGGAAGGAAAATAGTATTAATAGCCCTGGCTTTGTAAGAACTTTAACCACAGTCCTTGGGGCTTTTACTCTTCATCTGTATCATTTTACCCCTATGATACCAGAAGTCAATCAACCTTCTACTGCAAAATATTCCCAGAGAACTATTTGCTTTATTTATCTGGCAGCGGAAGCGCACGGATGTTGTAAAAGGCTGATGCCACATCTGGACTCCAGCTTTTGGCTGGCCAGGAGAGCCAGTTCTGCTCTGAACTGCTCTCTTTAGAAAGAATGAGTAATTGCAGCCTGTAATTGCAGTATGTAAAAATAATATACAATTACACTGAAATGCGGTATGCAGAAATAATAAACAGCTAAATTTAATTAGTGTCTTGGTCATTGTATTCACAAAATACTTTTAGATGAAATAAATAGTGAGTTTTTCCAAGTGAACTGAGCAAACTACAGCACACGATAACTTAGAGGAGGTTTTCCTCTAAACTGTCCCATACACAGTATCTTCTCTAGGAAGATGCCTATGACACAGAGGCTGCCAGGACCCCTTGAGCACAGTGCCTGTACAGAGCTTTCTCTGGTCTCTTTGGCAAATGCTTGTGCAGCTCAGTGCGCCTTCGTGACGTTATTTTAGTGACAAACCCAAGAAGGCTGCTGGGGCTGGCAGATGTTCATGCTGGCATCGCTATTTCCAGCTATTTGGGTTTATTCCCCAGCACGCAGACTGCAGAAATTGTTACTTGATTTCATGGCAAGATGAGTACACAGAGCATCAGTGTTGATCACTGGACTGTTCTCTTGTTATTAACATATATCCCAGGCCTGTGCCTGCATTTTTCCATCTGTATCCCCCGCCTATGGAGCAATGAGGCCATTTTCAACTTGGTGGTACCACTTCTGTTGCTGATGCTCCCAGAACCAAACACAGCCCAACTAATCCAGAGCGGTGGTTTCGGTGTTCATTACTCTCACCCTAACAAGAGAGTCATATTCTGCCCTGCATCTCCCCGTACAAGACTTAGTGAAGCTGTCTCAGCTGAGATCTCTGCTCTGTAAAAGTGTAGCCCAGAGCTCAGGAGAATCAGTAACGTGTCCCAGGGAAATAGCATATAATAAGATGAGAAAATGACAATGATAATCACTTTTATAGTTTTTTTGTTAATTCTTGAAGACTCTTTCCTCAGGTGATGGTGTTTGGCCATCACCTGGAAAGAGGTAGTGTGGTTTCCTTCACAGTTTCCTGTGTATGCCACAGCAAGTAAACTTAAATAAATAACTTGCAGAAAACTTGTGCATGGGGAAAAAAGGGGAGCTGCTGTTTGTCCAGGCACAGATAGCCAAGTAGATGGTTCTTCTATCCACTTGTTAATTTACAAATAACCTACTAACAGCAGTGTTGCTTGAATCCCCAAGCCTGACTTCTTCATGCTGCAGCTTTTGCTTTATTTTACCTAGTAATTGCTGACCTATTATTATTATTAACTGTAAGAGCTTTATTGACTTGAAGCTGTTGTAGTAGATGAGATAATCAGGATAGCTATTAACTTTATTTTTTAAAGGAATATTCAGGTTTGTGAGAATATATGCCTTTATTGCACAAAATACCTTATTTCTAGACAAGTTAATGTTTAGATAAGAACAACATCTATGCTGTTAACCCTAGAAGATGCCAAACTTGGCAAAGACGGCACAATTTTGTTGCTGAGCACAGTGTGGCCAGAGGAAGTGCTGCTTTTTGCCAAGATCTGCAGGCTGCCGCTGGTTTCAGCGGGGTAGGACCTGTCCACAGCACATCTGGAAACCAGCTGTGGAGCGGAGCAGAAGCAAGGGGTGGTGTTTCCAGCCAATGGGCTTTTCTATGGCCAAAATATTCCACAGCAAACCTGGAGTTTGTTTTCTGTGTGATGGATGCCTTATTTCCGTGAGACTGCTGATATCATTATGTTTATTACAATGTTAATTATTTCTCATCAGCTTCAAGAAGAGCAGCTGTGTTATCTATAGTAAGGCTGCCCTTGTAAAAATAAAAACACACGGGAAAAGCAGAGTGTTAGCAGAGCTCTGAGCTGTCACTCAGCATCATGGTTCAGGACAGATCAGAAGGAAATCTTCGTTCTTTGACATATTCTGCTGCTAGTAAAGAGCACAAAATCGAAATGAAGCTGGGAGTTGTAAGAGCGTATTTTCAAAATTAACTTAATGCCTTAATGGAGTTCAGATTTCATCTTTGCAAATGTAGCACCATTTGTTTTATTCTTTTGTTGTTTTCAAAGTAATCTTAAAAAGAACTTGAGGGAAATAAAAGTCCTGCTTATGTTACTGTTTGCTGTCCAAGGACTCTGTTTTTGTTTTTGTAAATATTTGCAGTGTTTATGGCATATCCAGAAAAGTAGGATTCTGAAGCCGTTATCGTTTCTCTTGTCTAGATGTGCCTATGGGTGGGAATTTCTGCTGTGTACATAGTTCTTTTTGCATCAAATTGCAGTTAATATGTAGTTACGTCCTACTGCTGCAAAATATTAGTGTACTGTACTATATTTTAGCAAACCATAAAAATGCAGAAGGTCTAAAGGACTTGAAAGCATTAAAAGGAAGCTATTGTTCAATCAACTATAGCGTTCTGTCATCTTGTAGCTTGTAATAAATGCAAGATGTTGGAAGGAAAGGAGCCAAATATTAGTGTGGTCCCTAAGAGACCAAACAAATAATGGAGCTACTTAAATTTGTCATTCTTCTGTCATGATTACACTTAAATCTAAAATGCGCGCAGATGTTTTTCTGCGTGGAGAGATTCAGCGCTTGCTTCTGCTTTTGGTTTACTGGAGGCTGTGAAATGTTTTCAGCCAAGCCCCTGCTGCTGTGGTTCTTTCTCGGAGGTCTCTTTGGCTACAGCGGAGCGGGTGCCCTCGTGATTGTCAGGGCCTTGGATGAAGGCAGGGGAGGACGAGAGCAGCGAGCGGTGCTCGTGCCCAAGCTCCTGTTGAGCCTTATCTGGCCTTATCTCGAGTTGTGTTTTGTGTGTCAGCTTTACCTAATCCTTCACACTGTGTATATTTGCCCTGCCCATCAGCTGTCTAAACCTGTAGAAAGGTGGGTTTTATATATCCAGATAGACTGTAGGAGGACATGGATGCCTTGTTGTTTTTTCTTGCAAGATTTCATAGCAGTTGGACCATTTGGGATGGAAAGTAAATAAAACGTTAAACTATGATTATGTTGTTGAGGTAGATCTTTCATAAGCTATTAAACTATTAAATCATTCATTAAATCAGTACAGCAGAGCAGTACCACTGTTGAATCGAGATTGGCATCTCTGAGCTGGCAGGATGCGGTACCGAGGTAAGATGGTGTCGAGATGAGCTGTGCTCAGTGGTGGTTTAGGTGTCAGTGCTTCTTGGTGGCTGATGCTGTGGGCAGTTCACGAGAAAAATGGATAAGAGTTTGTGCCCTTTTATTAAATGTGACAACATCATTTATACAACCCATTGCCATGCTGGTGATGCAACTCGTGTCCTCCAGACTCGTTGCTCACTGATCGCTCTTGTAACCAGTTATCCCCAGTGTTACCTTGTCATGTAAAGAGTTTTGCCTGCTCAGGGATCCTTTCCGGGATGGATGTAGAAGCTGTCTGAGGAGCTGAGGTGCCAACTGTTCATTTTTAACCTCTGATGTCTTTGTCTCTCTTCCTCTCCTCCTTCCAGAGGCCTTTGAGTCTTTGCTTCGCTTCGCTGAGAACCGCACGAGTTCCCTGTTCGAGGCCGCCTACAGACCCATGGCCAAGGAGGCCGCGGAGCCGGTCAGGGAGCTCTTCACGGACCTCTCCCTCTACATCCTGGGTGCAGAGACTACCGTGGAGAGCGCCGTCCTGCGCTTCTTCGACAGCCTCTTCCCTCTGGTGTACAGCCGCCTAATAAACCCCGGAATTACGGATTTATCAGAGGACTACATGGAGTGCCTGCGGCTTACAAGGCAGGACATAAACCCCTTCGGCCGCTACCCCAAAAACCTGGTTACGGAGCTGTCCAAGTCCCTGTGGGCCAGCCGGATGCTGAGCCAGGCGCTGAGCCTGGGCATCGAGGTGATAAACACGACGGAGCACGCGGCGCTGAGCAAGGAGTGCAGCCGCGCGCTGGTGCGCATGCAGTACTGCCCGCACTGCCAGGGCCTCACGCTCATCCGGCCCTGCGCGGGCTACTGCCTCAACGTGATGCGCGGCTGCATGGCCAGCGTGTCAGAGCTGGACGCGCCATGGAGGGAGTACATCTCCACGCTGGAGTTCCTGGCCGGAGAGATGGCCGCCTCGCACGACCTGGAGGCAGCGCTGGCGGGGATCCGCACGGCCGTCAACGAGGCCGTCCTGCACGCGCAGCTCAACGGGCCCCAGCTCTCGGCCACGGTGAGTGCTGAAACACCAGATAACTCTATTTATTTGTTTCATTTTGTGTGTTTTTTTTTTTTTTTAATATGCATTGTTTGATAGCCTCCAGCCAGATCTTTGCTAATAGTGCTGAAAATATTGCGGGTAGTTATGGTGGCATTTGCTAGAAACCTCCTTCACAGTGAAAGAAAGAAAACTGGCTTGCTGGGGAAGCAGCCGTGCCAAGCAGATAGCCCTGGCTTGTTTGTATACATACAAAACAAAAAAATTGGCACATACTATCATTACCAGCAGTGTATATTGCTGTAATATGTGCTATAATTACCAGCAGTATACTATAAATACCAACGATGTGTTTTGGTACTCTAAAGTCTATGCATTAGCAATCTGAGAGCTGAGCTCCTCTGGTTTGGGAGCATTTGCACTATATGTGAGGCTATCCCATGACAGGGATGGCAAGAAATGCCTTTTTTTATATTTTTAGTCACCATATTTTTGTGCTGGCTATTGAGACACCAGAAAGAGAATACAGGCCTATAGTAAGTAAACTTAGAAAAGCTTTTTCCTTTACTTTTTGCCTTCCTTGCCTTTTTCCTTAGAAAAATGCAAAAGTGGGGAAAAAACATGAATAATCTTCATTACCAAGCCTTACATAATCAAATGAAAAAATATACCATGCATCTGTGGTCTGTGGTAGGGTTTGGAGGACAGAATTATGGTGATAAAGTAATGACAACTCATAGCTGGCAAGTTCTCTCAAGATGTTGAAGATGAGACAGAAATTGTTGAAATGACTAATAATTCAGCTGGCTATATCCATATGAAGCTCAACATAATTGTCAATGGAAAAATGCAGTAGTTCGGCCCCAAACAGGGTTGAGACTAACGTGCTTGTTCTGGCTGCCTAGAAAGCCAAGGAGTTCTTATGGAGAATCAATGAGACGGCAACAAGAAGGAATGAGGATAATTCCTGGGCTGAACTCTGGTCACTGTATTATGTGAGGAAAAAGTGCTGGAAAGACTATAAAAAAGTAGGCATAATTGAAGGTGTTCTAACTAGAAAACACTTTGTTGGAAGAAAATGTCTCTATGTAGCCTTCAAAGATGCTAAACATTGCAACTCTCTCCAGTTTGTAAGGGCTGGCAGCCAGTATGTATGGAGAGATGGAGAAAAGGTTTGGTAACCTGATAGAGAAAACTTTCACTGTGAGTTTGCAGTGAGCATCTGAGTTCATGTTGCCTCAGGTACTCCATTCCTTTTTGTCAGTGATGCTTGAATCTTCTAGCATATCTGACATCCAAAGATAAACTGAAATATTAAGCAAAGATTTGCCTGCTTTCGTGGAGAGCATGATTGTCATTCCGGAGGGATATTGGTGGGTAGGCACACAGGAGAGTAGCTCCTTGGTGGCAGTGTGGACTGAAGTGCCACATTTAAGGTAAGGGCACCTTATGGATGCCAAACAAATACTCTGAAATCTGTTCTACGTTTTCACCCTGCGATGCTATTTTTTGTGAGACTCTAGAAGGAAAATGAGAATCAGAATGTTTTCTGTCTCATAATATACACAAGTTATCAGTAGTATCAAAGACTGGCAATAATAGATATTTCTCAATCATGACAGTGCCCTGGTACTATTCACACACAAGTTACTAGGAGTGAACTTAAGCTCCTTGTCTGTTCACAGCAAAAGTATTCTATAATGTGCTGTATATTGCAAAATCCTAAAGCTTTATTCTCATCACATTTTTCATCCTTATAATTAATATGTGCTTACTTAGCTTGCTTGCGTACAATAAGTACTCAGATAATTACAGGTGAAATCAGTGAGTATTTTGCTTTTAGCTGATTTGGAAGCAGAATTGCCCCAGAAACTTCTTTTGGGTTGAGAATGCTCTTTAATTGCTATTGAAACCATTTACTTAAGTCCCTTCTGGCTCCTCTGTGTTAAATTTAAACATTTTCCTTCTCCTATTCAGAGAATTCAACATAACTGCTGCATTTGAAATCCCATTAATTCTTTGTCCCCCGTCCCCCACCCAGTACTTTTTGTTTTCTTTCATTAGCGACATCTTTATGCACAAAAAGACTGTGTTATTTTAGAGACTGCTCTGTGGGATAGCAAAGGATATTTCCTGGTTGAAAATGGAAACTCTGTGCGAGTTTGCTGTCCTCAATGGAGCTGCTTCCTCTTTCAGATTCCTGCAGGGCAAGATTGTGCTTTGAAGACTGAGCATGTCCCACTATTTGAGCAACCACTTAGTCTCATATTGATTTAAATTTTACTGATTAGTTACAGAGAGTGTTTAGAAAATTGAGCCTAATTAATCTGCATTTCCTTCTCTGGAAAAAATGGAAGAGTTGAATCTACAGCTTTAGGATTTTAGGAGTTACGGCAAGCTGCAATGCTTCCTTAAACTGGGCAGGGGTGAAATAAGAGAAGAAAGTGCTTCTGTATGTGTGTTGCTTAAATAAGTGCATTCAATCACAATAAAGATTGATAGAGGGGGGACTGTAACAGATATGATCAGAGATAAAGTTTTAGGAGAAGGTAGGAAGATCTGTGCCTTAAATCAACACCAAACATACCAATTAATGGAAGGAGAGGGATGTAGCAAAAATAACTACAATTTAAAAAAATTTCATGTGGTTTTGCTAAATCATTATTAATGTATTTATTTTGAAATTGCTTCTTGTGGTCACAGTACAGAAGCAGCACAAAGGAATGCCAAACTTACACATTTGGGAGGCAGAAGTGCCTTGGCGCAAGTTCAGTGAGACCATTACTGGGCGAATATGGGAAGTTAATGGGGCATGGAGGTTCATATCAAAGATAACAGAAATAAAATCCTTGTTTCTGCTGCACATTCACAGCTCAAAAGCTAGGTTATATTTTCTGAAGGCAAAAATGAGCTTGATGATGGCATGAAGAAGAAGCCAGATAGGATTATTATGAGGGAATGAGACATTACAAATTTGGATGGACTTCTATGAACGCTTAAGGGCCTGGGGCAGAAGGACCTATTACTAAAGAGAGTGATTAGAATATTTGGGCATATGCAAGCTGCATTTACTGTCCAAAATCCACAGCGTGCCAGATTTTAATTTTAAATTACACTAGACTTGCACTTCATAAGCTTTTCAGGAGCAGTAGGAAGACTTTCCCCGGGGCAGTAAGGTTGCCTGTTAGTAATATGGCAAGACAGTGTTTCAGAGTATTAGTGCAGAGCAAGTAGGTGCTTTGCAGATGAACTGGGAGAAGTCAAGCCTTGCCTAGGACACTGTCTGCTGTTATTGCAGGTATTTAGCCTATAGGTGCATGTGAGTGATGGTGATGGGCTGGGAGAGAGTTGGGAGACACCAGGGAGTGCCCAGGGAGGGCACAAAAAGACTGAGGTCCTGAAAAAGCGGCTGGTGGCTAAGTCTGATGATATTCTCGTGAAAGAGCGGCATGCTGCTGTGCTATCCTGGAAAACAAATCCAGATCGCTCAAGAAGTCGGTTCAGTGATATATTGAAAAGAAGAGAGGTAGAACTGGAAATTGGGATTTTTACCATAGCTCATGGAACTGACAGCTCCAACTGTATCTAATTTTTAGGCAGATCTGAGGACAGACTTTCAGTGCCCTAATTTAGGGGCACAGGTGACCCAGCTCTGTGCATTGCCTTGGCCAATTAGTTGCAAAGCTTTGTTTAATGAGGCATTTAGCTGGGACAAACGATGCCTGCTAGGAGGCAAGGAATGGTACCTTTGAAGCCGTTTGCTGGGTTCAGTCTGAGACAGAAAGGGGCACCTGCCTGTGAGAGAGTATCCTGGTGTTTCCTGAAATGCCACGTTCCTGCTGTGAACTTGGGCCAGGACTTCCTGAGGGAAAGAACACTGGGAAAGAAAAGTAAAATATTACCCCAAAAATCCTGCTAGAACTTCAGCAGTTAACAGGAGGCTCAGGGAAAATAATTCAGCCTTTATGAAATCATTAGGAATGGAAATGGAAAAGAAAAAAATAATCCTGAAAAATAAGCAGTGTTGTAGAGATGGTCACCTCTAGGAAATGAAAAGCTACTTAGATAGGAGACTGCCAACTTGGAGCAGCAGGAGATTGATACCTGGTAACCTTACAAATTTAGAAAGGAGGTGGCAGTGCTGTGAGCAAAATAACTTTGTGCCAAGTGAGTTCACAGCAAAAAAGAGTTTCTGCCAGCCTGTAATGAACTACTTGATTAAAGGCATCCAAGAGCATCATAAAACACTCCTGGGGGATGTTGAAGAACCCTTGGAACCGAGCTCAGGTGCTCCCTTCCTTCCTGCGAGTTTTCCAGGTCAAATGATCAACAGCAGCTGTCAGGGAGCGAGGGCACTGCACTCAGCAGAGGTGAAAGCCCATGGTTAAATTGCTGGAAATAACTGTCAAAATAACAAGCAGAGCTCTTGTTTGTGTGATACTTGCACTGGGCATGTTATTTAAAATGTCATCTTGCTCTTCCCAAGTATTTGTTACCAGGAGACCTTCTCTAAATGCAGGAAACGGAGGAAATTCAAGCCTGTGATGATGATGAGGTGTTGGTAGATGGTCCTTGAGGAGCCGGAGTTATCACCTATGGAAGTTGCCTGGTTTGCTGGTGCTTCTTGCAGGCGTGATCCTGAATGGCCCAGAAGGGCTTGTACTGGAGCGACCTCCCCCAGACTGGTCAGTGAAGCAGGGGCAGCCGAATGTGCCCCACATCTGAACCCGCTGCAAAAGGGGACGAGAAGCCCCCCCTGGAAACTCCCTGGGGAAAGGTCTGCAGGCTGCTTCTCCCGGCAGGACCAGGCAAGGGCCCATTTCTGTGCAAAAGCTGCAAGAATGGTCTCCACAGCCAGGAAGGAGATTCCTGGATGGTGGCATTAAGTTCTTGCTGGTTAGTCTTGGGCTCTGTGGTCTTTAAGGTGTTGCTCCGTTCATGTGGTCAGTCAGGAATGAGCTTGTCATAAATATGCTGTGGAACTCGATCCCCTTAATCCCCTGAATTTCCTTGAGTATGAGCATCTAATTCTTGTAGGCAGCTTTGTAAACTTTGCCACGTGCTGTTTGCTTGATTCAAAAGCGTTTTGACCCTTGAGTGCTATAGAGGTATTTCTGGAAATAATTAGCTAAATTGTTTAATTTGTTTGCCTCGTTCCCATCTGTTATGAAAGTGCTCGAGAGAATTAGAGTTTGTGAAGTCTTGAACAGTCTTTTAAGGGGCTGCAAGGAGTTTCTGACCAGCGCTGGATAATGAAAAGTCTCTTCCAGGCAGGTGTTGGGTTACTGAGGAGCAATCCTGGAGCTCCAGATAATCTCATTTGCAGTGATGGAGATGCCAGATTTTGATATTTACTCAGGAATCAGTCATATAAACTGTTAAAATGAAATATATACATTTCTAATATCTTAATTATGATGAATCAGAGCAGGAGTGGTAAAATATCATATAGCTGGACTGTTTCCAAGTGATGCACTTGCTTGGTGTTATCCAGCTGTTGCTGTTTGACTAAACGCAGCGTAGTCAGGAGTCTGTTTTCAAACAAACTTTGCAACCCTGAGGGCACCTTTGCAGAGTGGATCCGTGTGGATGCTCCTGCCCTCAAGGGCCACCCTGCTGGGAGTGGGTAACTTAACTACTGACTAGTCGTTAATCACTGTTAAAATACTCTTTTTTGCCTGGCGGCGTAGTGCTCCAGTCATACTTTCTATTCCCTAAACATTGTTTCATCTAAATGTGTAACCTGAAAATTTTGTGTTAAATAATCAAAATAATGGGATTGTGTGTGACTTTCAGATTGTGACCGGCCAGCTTTCACTTTGAGACCAGCTTTGTCTGTGATTAACTTTTTGGGGTATGAGAGATTTGGAGCTCCTGATGTCTGGCAGAGATTTAAGTTCTCTCAGAGATCCAGATGCCACTTTTTTTTTTTTCCTCCCCCATTTACAAGTAGAAAAACTAGTTGGATGTACTTCTCTTGAGGACATTTTGGTGGAAAAACATCAGAGCTGCATGTGTGTCACCAGCAGCGCCGTTATCCTAGTGTGTAGCCAAGTGTTTTCAGCAAACTTGGCATGGTAGTTGGGTCAGAGCAGACACAAGTCTCTGTGATTCTCATGTTAAATATAAGTAGCACAGATGTGTGTGCATATATCCTAACTGCTGGTAAGCTGTCCAAATGCAGACTATAACGATAGCAGGTTGAATATAAAGCTGAGAAATAGTAATCTGCTTTTCAGAGCAAAACATCTAAATGATGTAGTAAAAAAATCATTATTTGTTATTCACATGGTCTGATGCTTATCTCAGTATAGGGGATGTACCCTTTTAAAATAGATTAGTTAGTTAATAGATAGTGATAAATTTTGAAAAAAAAAAACAAAAAAAACAACTAATTGATTAAGCAAGTGCCCTTGGCCACTGAAAGACAATGAATCCTGCCCCTTTCGAATGGCAAAGCACTATAAATATTAATATATTTATCTGCACACATGCTGTTCTTCACTCCTGCCAACAAATGGAGCGGCATCTTTTTTAGCAGGTGAACTGTCAGCTCAGTTACAAAAGGCTGGTCTGGGAAATGTTTGTTCATTTAGTCAGAATGAACTTACTAATTTTTCAATTGTTTGCATTTAGCTTTTCTCCCTGAGGGCTCTGTGTGCTTGAAGGACACAAATATGGTAAGAGTCCAGGATTTTGCTTGAAGCACAATACTGAACAAGGCAATCAATGGCTGGGAGAAAATTTATGGGAATGATGACAGATGATGCACTCAGTGTTTCAAAGCCCATCGTGTATCTGTCACTCATTGATTCCACTTGGTTCTTTTTTGTTCTGTGTATTGAAAGTGCCCAGACCTTGTGCAAGCCATCTACTGAAATGCAGCATTATTTTCTATTGCAGAATCAATTTAAACTTAAAAAGAAAAAATAGATATCCACTGGGGTGTTTTTTTTTAATGGACCTGACTTTTTGTACTGTAGTTTATTAAAAATAATGGATTTCCGTGGCTGCAGCCCTTTGGAATTTGTGCACTTCTGTTTGTTGTGGTTAATTGTGGGTCTCATCAATTAACAAGGCATCAGACAATGGAGCTGGAGTGTTGCTGGGTTGGGGTCCAGGCCCTGGTAAAAAATGCAGCTCCAGCCCATTGGCAGCCCGGCTGCTTGTTATTCATTGTGAGGCGTCCAGCTATGGGAGTGTTCGGTGTTTGACAGCATTGAATAGATTCCAGTCAGCCATACAAACTACCTCCAGTGAAGTGGAAAGGACCATAAAATTGTTTTAGCAACAGCTAATTCTCTTGAGTCTTTTAAGGCTTTTTCTTTTTTTTTTCTTTCTTTCCCCCCCCCCCTTTTTTTTTTAACTGTTTGGTTGCAGGAGGCGGATTTGCCAATTTAAACAGTAAATATTCCTAGAATGATTTTATTCTTTAAGATTAAACACGTAGACTTTTCGCTAATTTCACATTTAGTGAAGTTTAGATTTTGGAGAGAGAAAAAAAATCAATCCCAAACACTCTATAGTTCAATAGTTTCTTTTCTGTTTGGAGAGAGGAATCATGTTTCCCAAGAATATTTTGGTTATGTTGCACACTGGAATAGAATTGGCTTTACCCAGCGATTGGTCTTATGGTAAAAGCACGGCCCGTGCTAGGAGGCAGCGGAGAGCATCGGCCCCATAGCATTCCTAGGAGCCCTTGGGCAGGGCTTGGCACCCAGCAGGAGGGTCTCTGTTGGGGTGTCCTGGATGGGGAGTCCTGGATCCTGCACTGTTGTTACCCGCAGGCCTGCAGGGCATCTCCCTGCCTTGGCGTGCGGATGCTGCAGCTCAAGGAGACGGACACGGGCTCTCTGAGGCCGTGATCCTCATGGGAAGGCAAGCGCCTTCCCTTAGGTTGTGCCCTTCCTGCAAAGGGAGCCTGCCCAAAGGAGTTGGGTGCTTCTGCAGAAAGAAAAACGGGATTTCTTGGTGGTTGATGGCTCATCCAACTCATCCTGCTGTACCTGCACAGCTTGCCTTTTCTTTTAAAATGCTTTTTGAAAACTTTAACATGGTACCTCTACCTCAGTGTGACCATGGTGACTCCAGGCTCTGTTTCCTTACAAAGCTGCTCTGTCATCTCTATCTGGCACAGCATGGCGCTGGAGTCCTCCTGAAGCTAAATTTGTTTTGCAGGCTGGCGAGCTGGCGAATCCTCCCTTCCCCAGACGTGGACCTAGGTGCCACCACGTTCCTTGGCGGGTATTTACTAGTGCAAAGCTAATGCGGAGGCACGATGGGGCAGGAGAAAGAAAGCTATGTGAAACTTAATAAAATAAAATAGCATGCAAGTAGGTTGCAGTCTCCACTCTGTTCTCTGTAGTTCTGGGCAGTGAATAAAGTTGTATCAATATGCAGGCTTTTCCAAAACTTTTGGCAGAAAGTATGAAGGATGAAAATAGTGCCTTGAGTTAGGCAACTGCCACCACATATCAGAATTCAGAAGCCAATTGAAGTTGTGTGTGATCAAAAGCAGAGTGTTTGGGAATCTTGGAGAGTGTAAGGCCACAGGTGTGATATAGGTGTGCTTTCAGGCTTTGATGCGCTTTATGTGGTTGAATTCCTACATTTTGGTAAAGAACTTCATGTTAAAGGATGTTTTGAATCACTAC
>JAWLRI010000207.1:200953-274859 GCA_034781795.1 Crypturellus tataupa
GAGTAGAGGAAATATGAAATATTACAAAATTCCAAATGAAACAATGATTGGAAATATGCAAAAGAAAAGCAAATGAAAGGACTGGTTATAGGAGGAAAAGGGCACATGGATCCAGTTGGGCTTAAAAAGACAAAACAAAACAAAAAACCCACAGACTTAACACAGTTGGGATGAGACAAATGGTGGTTTGGAGACACTGCCTGCCCAGAGGTCGGCTGCATTTCTGAACACGTTTTGTTCTTACAACTGTTTCTCTGGCCCTGATCTGGGTGCTGGGAAGCAGCTGTATGAGCTGCTCAGCCCTGCAGGGCTGTTGTCCAGCCCCAGACAGGCTCCATCTGACAGTGCAGAAGCGAAGCCAGAGTCAAAAGAGATGAAGGTAAGTGGTGAGTTAGGTAAGAATAGAAGAGGGAAGACAGTTGCTGTCAAGTTTTGGTTTCTATGACAAAAGTGAAGCATTCAGCCTCAAAAAAATGAGTCTAAGTGAAAGATAAAACCAGGCGAGGAGAGGAGCTCATGGGCACAGGAACCTGTGCAGACCGGCCTGTGTGCTCCTCTGAAGAATGACCAAGTCAGGCTGGGGAAAAAGAGGAGAAAGAGAGGAATCATGGTGTGGTTGGGAAGGAGTTGGGCTTTTTTGGAAGTGTTTTAATTTTTAGTGATGCTACTTTGTAGTTTCTAATGAGTTTTTGATATATCAGAGATTAAACCATCAAAAATGGGCATCTTGACTCTATCCCTCTTTTTTCTTGTAGTAATTTTATGAGATAAATAATGAGAGCTGATTTTCTCATTTCGCCACAAACAGCTTTGAATTGCAAACTATTGAAGTAGAATGGTGTTATTGATTTTTCTTGATTGATCTGCGGGTTGTGTTGCATCCTTAATATTATCTAGATATATCTAAAAGAACAAAAGCTCCTCCAGGCTTGTGAGACCACAGAAAAAAAGTGTTTCTGGAACAGGAGGCATTTCCAGTTCTTACTTTGAAACAGTAGCACTCCTAAATCACTTTTTTTTTTTGTTGCTTTTGCATGTTTTCTAGTGGCGGCTGGAGTAGGATGTACAAAGTTTTAGTGTTGTGCATACAGCTGTATCTAGAAGAAAAGCAACTTCCTATATATGTGATTGAGGAGCTCACCTGGCGGTCTCAAGATTTGAAGATTAGGTTCTCCTTGAGTCCATGACGTGCAGGGCTAACATTCTGGATCTCTTATTTTCCCTTCCTCATTCAAGTGTTAGGGGCAGCACCACTGTAGCATATCAGCAGTCCCAGTAAAAGCCACTCGTCCAGCAGTTGACGTCCCCGATTTGTCCTTCTGCTTCAGAAGAACTTCTCAAGGAGCCATAAACAGTCCTTTACAAGAGCAGTAATTCACAACTGCCTCATCTCATTTGCAGTTAGCTCTTGGGAATGTGCTCTAACACGTTCCACGTTTGCTCCAGAAGGAGCCCAAGGTCACGGACAGCCCAGTTTGTCCCTCTTGTTAACCAGAAGGTGAATTTTTGCCTGTCAGTTCCAGGAGCGCAGGGCTTTGCATGGCACTACCATAGCACTAGTGTGGGGCAGTTTGGGTTCCCCAGCATGGGATGTTGCATCACTGCATGTGAATTAATGTGTCTAAGATGTGGTTGATTACTTGAACACTTTCCATAGGCTTCAGGTAGACTTTTTCTCTCCTTCCAAGGAGGAGGCTGTCCCTGGAAATGTCCGTAAGCAATCCAGTGTAAAAGTTCTTGTATTTAAGGTCTAGACAAAACCAAAAAAACAGAAGCCAAGGAACACATTTTTAAAGTATCTCATAATATCACTCATAAAAGGTCCTGTCAGTTCTGCCAATATTCGTAACTCCTGTTTTTTACTACTCATTATATTTGGAAACTCAAGTAGTATGCCCGGAAAGAGAAAACCCTTTGCATTTTTATATTACTTAGTCTTTCCCTTTATGTCTGTGCTGTAAAAGAGAGAAAGCTTTTAGGTCATCTCTCTCGCATAGCATCAAAAGTACAAATGAGTGCCAGGAGCAGATGTGGGGTAAAAGTAGCATTTCCCAGACAGCTTTTTCTCACTAAACTCCTGAGTAAACCCTTTCCCCTCTGGAATTGAGAAGAATTGAGCTGAGCTATGCTCATTTGGCTGAACTGACTTGATTTTGGTACTTGTTGCGGCTTGCTGTTTTCCTGGACACTTGGAGCAGAAGTTCCATGTGCTCCACATTGCTTGTATGAACATGTCCACAAGTGCTTTGGGAATGCCAGGGCATCACCTCTAAAAGTGCCTTTTGTCAGGAAGTGGCTACCTAGAACTGCTGCAGGACTTGAGCAGTAACCAAAGTGGTGCTGATCTCAGAGTGACAAGGTATTTCTTCTGTTCCAATTCAGGTGGCAGCAAAAATCATTTTTTTATTGAAAAGCTGCCACCTGGATTTTCTAGGACCTTTTTCAGCCTGCTTTGCAGTATGGCCATGTGTCGGGTAGTGGAAGCAGGAGGCAGTACTGAGCTTGGCCATACGTGGAGGTCGGGAGCAGCACTAAGCTGCAACTTGGGTATGTGAGCTGCCCATCACCCTTTGGACATACCTGGGTCAGCTCCTGAGCTGCAGTTTTCTACCTGGTGTGTGTTAATCTGCTGCTGCAGGTGTGTCACTTAAGGCATAAGATTTGACAGTCTGTTAAATGTGTTTAGAGGGACATGTCCAACAAGACTGATGCACAGGATCTGATGGCCTTGGCTAAACCTTCCTGTGATGTTTCCAGGCAGAAGCAGAGACCCTAAATGTTCCACTGGTGCGTGGAAAAGCTGGAGAACATCCTACATCTGAGCATCTTCTACAAGTTTGTATTTTCTGTCCCCCCAAGTAGGGAGTGAGTAGAGGATTCATGCGGTTCTGGTTTCTGCATCGTCATTTCTAAACGTCTGCAGTGACAGCTAATACAGAATTGTGTAGGTCTTTAGAGGATAAATGTCTAGTTGAGATGTGACAGAGACTGGCATCAAAATCCTTTAAGGTCACGGTCACGGTCATGATCAAAACCTATGAGCCAAGTAACAAAACCAGCCAACTAGCCTAAAAAAAGTTTTTTAGCTTTTTTGTTTCTATAGTGGCTGATTTTTACTTTGTACACTAATGGGAGACCAGAACTATCAAAATTAGCTTGTTTTTTTAAGTTCTAAGCAATTCTGGTTTTCCCTCTGTGTGGTGTTTATTTGTAGAAAACTTTATGAAAGTTAGGGAGAGCTCGAGAGAGTCGGTGCCTCAGTGCTCTATGGCCAAGATCCTGAGACCACCTTATCTCCATAGTGTCTTGAGATTCCTTGAGTCAACCCTTACCACAGTAAATACTTCTCCGTTATCGCTCAATATTTTCCCACATTTCTGAAGTTTATTTCTGAGAACATATCCTCCAAGGAAGCGTGTGCAATTCAGTAGCAGAGGGGCAAGGAAAGCATTGCAATTTGCTGCATTTTCAGCCTTTGGGGCTGGGTCATGCTCAGTTGCTTCTTGGCACCTGCCTTTGCAGATGGGCACAAGTGACCCATGGTCCCTGCCACCCAGCCAGGAGGGGATGGAAGGTCCTTTAGGGATGGCCTTTCCACAAAGTCACCCAACTTGATCTTTTTTTTCCCTGGTTTGTCCAAGCTTTGAGTATAAAGTCTTTGGGTGTAAAGGTCAGTCATTTCAGGATGATTTTTCTCCTGCGTTGTGAGTGGTTAAAAAGTCTCTCTATTTTACTGAAGAGATTTTATTTTATTGGCTGGTCAGGCCTGGCCCAGAGCAGGGAGCATGGGCTGCCCCAGCCCCTCTGCCCGCCAGGCCTGGTCATGATGGAGGAGCCTGTGTAGCTGCTTTGCGCCTTGGTTAACCAGATCACTTTTTTTTGTGTGTTTTGTTTTTTGTTTTTTACCAAAATCCCCACTGCTACCCCTACAGTACGTAATTCTACCGAGTTTGTCGATTTTTTTTTTTTTTTGGACAAACTGAAGATACCCTACCAAACACTGAAGGCAAGGAGCTGCCTGCTTACTTTCAGCTTTGCTTCATATCAAGTTCTGTTTTTTGATTTAGGATTGTGGTGGTGAGGCTCTACTTCTATAAACCAGCAGTGCCTGTTCAGTGCAGTTTGCTAACTTCATATACTTCATCTGTCTTTTGCTTCAGACACTGTAGGTTATCTGTCTTTTGCATTGCATGGTACTCATGTGTTTCATGGTTCTGTGTGTATGTAGAATATCTGAGCAAAACATAATGCTTCTCTGGTGTAAGTTATATATACTTATTTCCCAAGAAATACTTGTTTTTCATAAAGTGTAATGAGTAGTATCAGTCTTTCTTTGATCTCTATAGCATGTTTTCATTTATCATTAGTGTTGATGCTTAGTACGTAGATGTTTTTTCCAAAATTGATTTACTTGTTTTAGTAACTTATCTATTATTCGTAAGTAGCAGGGATTAGTCTTCTCTCCCTTAACTATAGAGCCAAGTATAATTTTGAGTTACATTATCTTGGATAATATTACTTTTATTTTTACATTCCTGTAAGGCTGGCTTTCACAAAATAAGGCCACTTTTTTCTGTCTTCTGCAAAAAGTGCTGAATGGCTTCATAAAATGATGAATCTCTTCCATTTTGAAGCAGCATGGAAGTGAATTATCCCAAAGCCACCAAGACTTCAAAAGTACAAAAGTATATTTTGCTGGAGCTGTCTCCTGATGGCAAAAAGTTGCCAAGAAAATACGTGGAACAAAAGGTTAGTTTGATTCGATAGACACGGCTAGCATTGCAAGTAGACTTACCTCCCACCCCGCATAGCAATGAGAGGGCACTTGGTGAGAAAGTTCAAACTGCACGAGATTATCCTTGCACAAATAAACTCTGCTAGTAGGGCACTTTTGGAACCGGTAGGATAAGACCTCTGGGGAGAGATCTACCTCTGTGGAAAAGGTCTTCCACCACTTTACTATTTTGGAAACATAAATCCTCCCAAATAAAAGTAACAAACTTCATCCTTTAAGATCTGTCAGGATAAGGTCTACTAATGTGAATTACTCATGGAAATAATAGGAAAAAAAATACTGTGATTTGCATAGGAAAACATAATCCGATTCTTTTGGTTGCAGTTTTTATAACTGCTCAAAAGTTTCTTGAACTACCAAGCCATAGTATCTAATTCTTTATGTACCTACCTTGCCTATGGGTAGTGGGTATGTGGTTTGAGTTCTTATGTCACAAAACCCTTTGTTATTGTGCAGTTCAGATTCAAACCTGTGAATAAGGAATATCCAAACATGCTTAAGGTAACTTGTCTGTTCAGTGTAGCAAAGCTCTCCAAATATATCAAACACAAAGTAATGCAGTACTGCTTGTATAATTTACTAGAAGGCCAAGATGTAAAAATAGTTTAAAGTATTATTATTTAATCTTATAGTTTTCATCCATTTCAAGCACATTTTCTAAAGTAAATAACCTTTTCTACAGCAGTGTCTGAAATCTAGTTGAAGCATTTTAGTAAATTGGAAATTGATGTAGTATTTACAATTAGTTAATTACAATTAGTTACAATTTACAATTAGTGGTGTAGGACACAGCTCTGCTCTAAATAATGAATCAAGAACAAAAACCTGATTAACTTGAGTGTTGGTATCCCTGGGGGGAACATGCTCTCTAGGATTTTGTTTTATAATTTTTTAAAGTGTAACAGAGTATTTTCATTCACCCCTGCAGTTAGAAGTGCTTAGTGATAAGGACTTCACAGGGATATTTGCTAATATAACATAAAATCTGCATATACTTAAATTTAACTAATTAGTTTGACTTTTACCTGACTCTCTTAAGTTCTTTTCTGCAAAATAGATGCCAAGCCCATATGAGGCAGTTGGAATATTCTGAATGAGAAGACATTTTAAAAGAAAGCAAATCCCTCTTGAAACTAAAACCAGAAACTAACCCTTTTTATATTCTATGAATTCTCATTTCTTGAAACAACAAATATGTAATTAATAACTAAGTATTTATTTTTGACTTCTCATTTTTGGAGCAATAACAATAAAGGGATAATTTTAGAGTAGAATTGGTCTGCTGAGGAATAATCTTGAGGGAATGGCCTGAATGGTATGCTTATTTCTGGACAGTGAATTCTTCTATTTTATGGCTTTTGTGTTGAAAAATGCTGCTTCTGTGGCTTCCTCCTACATCCCCCATCATCTATCCAGTCTACATCTGAAAGGTTAGTTTTAAGCATTGTTTGTTCTGGGTTGCTTTAAAGTGAAGATGAGGGAACGTTTCTCAAATGCTACAAATTGCACCTGGTTTCATGGGGACTAGTGGCAGCTTATGGAGGTAGCTGCTCTTGGGCAGAGCAGGGATGCACTTGTACTGCAGGGATGGGAGCTACGGGCATCGAGGGCTGGGGAGCATCCTCCTCTCACACAAGCCGAAGTATGGAGGGCACATGGAGGGAAGATGAAATGGCATTAACGAAAACTGATGATTAACTGCTGCTCTGAATTCTGACCGGTTCATGTTTCCTGACAGCATTCCAGCTCTGCTGCCAAGCAGAAACACAGACATGGCAAATTCTACCTGATTCTTTGAAATTCACGTGTTACCCCAATCACCTTTCACAGAAGTTCCAGTTAAGGGTTTCTGGAACTGAACTTGTGTGGAAAATATCATGCAAGTAGGAGTGGAGCCCAGCATTGTATTTTAAATTAGAAATACACAAAATGTGAAGGAAAGCAGTGCAATACCTAAATGTGCATAGAGAACACACGCATCCAGGAAGGTTGTGACCACTACTCCTGAGTCCTTCCATTTGGCAAAAGTACCTTGCTGCCTTGCAGAAAACACTGAACACTTATGTTAGTGCTGGAATGCATTGTCAATAGCATAGCACGTGTGCTGCTGCTGCTCTTTTATTTCTTCTCCGAATAGGTGAAGCCCTTGCAAGGAAATCCTCGTTCCCTGCATTCCTGCAGACTGTATTCCAGACTAGGAGTATCTCTAAAAATTGTGTTATCTTTCTGTATCTTGGGAAAGTTAAATATTGCCTTATTTGGGCAACAGCTATGTGCTCATTGTTGTTGCATTAATGAAAAATCTCTGTGTCTTGCGAAGGGTTTTCGAAGACGTCCACATGCTACAATGGGATCCGTTTCTCATTATCTGTTTTAATTTCAGAGGAATTAAATTCTCTATTGGAATTTGGGTAGCAAACAGTAAACCTCCTTAGGCTCATATAAGAAGGCTGCAGTTTAAACATTGTTATTGAAGATGGGTTTATCTCAGTAGCCTCAGAATATCCCAAGCGTGGCTGGCAAAAACCATAGCAAGAATTAGCTGTGTCCTGCCCTTTGCTCAGTTATCAAGTAACCCAGTCAACTTAGAACTTTCTGCTTTGCCCTGGCTAATTATTGAAGAATAAAATTTCTTTTAATAGTAGTTTTTACAGCTTGCTTTCATATCGGTGTGTTAGCACTGCTGTCAGTCAGCTTGTGTCTTGAAAAGTCTATGTGACTATAAGCCACAAGACGGTTTTTTTAAATGTGCTGCATAAAATGGGAAGCCTAAATTTTAGCTGTCATCCTATCAACTACTGAAGGACTTGTTCATAAACATGACTTGGAGTTTTTGATGCTTACAAAAATATCACAAGAAGGAAAATTATTTTAAGAGCAAAATGCTGCAGAATACAATGTGCTTTGTACCACTCTTGAATTTCTCCAGAATCTTCCAGTATTGCGTAAAAGGTCAGATTCCCAAATAAATAGTGTTTAAATGTTGATTCAATTACAGCATTTCCACTGTGACATGGATATCTTTTGTTTGGGAATTCAATCACAAGTGAAAGCATATTTTCTACATCTTGTTAAGTTTGCCCTCTGGCTTGCCAGAATGAGATAGTCTTGTTCATACATACCAGGGGATAGAATGATTTTTTTTCTCCTACTTCTAGCAGTCTAGAAAGTTTTTCTAGAGTTTTTGTCCTATTTCTTGCAGTCTTTTTCCTTATTTATATTTAATAGGATGCTTGTTCTTTTGTATAGGAAAGTTGCAGTTAACTGCAAGTTAATTGCAGTTAAACAACGATGACAGTTCCTGTCGTTAATTTGTAGTCTTCCTTTTTTCTATATGGCTTGGGCATTAAATATGCCAGCGTAATAGTGAGATGAACTTTGTGAACCCTTGGTCTTGCAGAACGTAGGATTGCAGCTTACCACAGAGAATAAATGTATTTCTTGATATAATCCCTCACTGACAGAAATGGCAGTAAGTTGAAGTTGTTAGACAAATATCTATAAAATCATATTGGCTTAAATGAATGCCAATAGTAGCTACTCTAGATTGCTGTGTATTGGAGTGGAATTTACTGAATGCTAGTCAAGGTTTTAAATCTAAAAGAAAATAACCCAAAGTAGCACATATTCAGATAAAGAAATTGGTCATGCATGTTTTCAAGCAGCTGTTTTTATTTTAGGTTTAATTTAAAATACACTCAGCTTAATTACATGTTCAGAATCATCAAAGCCCACCAAAAGTCCTCAGATTTTGTTTCACAGAGATCATTATCAAGTTCTGAGCAATTGTATGTTTATTACTTTCATATTTTGCATTTCTGGGGTTTCATATACTACCCAAGGGCATGATCTAACCCAAAAAATAACAGGAATCTGCATGCTTTTCATTTACCTTTTTCATTATTACAGGCATACTATATTGAGATCTGTTTTAGAAACAAGCCAGTCTCACATTTTAACTTACTATGTTTTTCCTTAGGCTGCTGATATTTTTTAAAAAAAGAAAGTGTGTGTGTGTGGGGAGGAGTGGAAGGAGAGAATAGATTTGGGGTCTCGGTTCCCATTCTTGCTCTGGCTTCCCTAAATGGGTTTGTCACAACCTTGTGCAAGCAGGTCCTTTTACCAGCTGATCCAAGTGACAGTGAGAGGCTGCAGTGTCAAGAAGGGAGAAGTGCTTTGTAGCCAAGTTAATAGTTTTGCAGTGCAAACGGGTCAGCCCTGCAGACCGTGTCCCCTCTCCTGCGGCACTACCTGCTTCTGCAGGCACCTCTCGATGCCTGGCACCTTGGAGGAATGATGTCTACAAAGACATGACAGGAAAAGCTCCCTATTACCCTACCCTCCCATCCCAAATGCATGTCTGAAGTTGAGGGGTCACATCTTGGATTCAGGGAAGTGACTCTTCAGCCCTTTTTCTTTCTCAGGCTATGATGCTGGACTTTGTAATGTCAGCTATTAGCTGTCAGGACAAGATGGGCTGTGGCTCTTGCCACACAGGTAATAGCACTCTGCTGGTGTCACACTGGAGCTCATCTGATGAACTCTCAGAAGGACTTTGAGCCAGCTGGCTGCTACAGTCTGGTTTTTATTATACTTGTCCTGCATGCTTATTGATTTTTTGAATATTTGCAGGTTATTCAAGATATTTGCAGCATATTTTAATAAAGAATTTCTATTAGCTCCCAAGGAGAGCAGGCCAAAGGCTGACATCAGTAGAGCGCCATTGGCATAAGCGTAAAATCACTCTCAAGCTTGGGAGAAGTTTAAAAAACGAACAAACAAAAACACCCTTGCAGGTTGCCACAAAAAAAAAAAAATCTTAAATTTAAGAAGTGAAAAATTATTAGTGTTGTAAGTTGATATTGGTTTTTTGTTTATTTTTGAGACAATACCAAATTTTATGACTAAACTACTTACCTATATTCAGTGTTTTGTGCTGCCTTGCTGGAGTCTGAAATTGCAAACAAAACTGTAGCTGCAGCAGAGGCTTGGTGTGGTGATGGAGTGTGTCCAGGCGTAGGTATGTCCACGTAAAGATACCATCCCTTTGGTTGGGTTACTGCAGTTGGAAGATGTTTTTTTTTCACTGTCCTGTCAAGTTCTTGCTTCAGGAATTTGCTCCTAAACCAGGCGCTGGCTCCTAACCCAGTATGTGCTGAAAACTGAGGTCTTGTTGGATTTGATGGCTGAATTTGGGAATTCCAGAATTTGTAAGTCTGAGACCTTGCAGGAAGCTTTTCTATGAGGGCATTAGTGATCCTGTTTGTGTAAGGTGAAAGGAGGAATGCAGAGCTGTGGGCACTAGGTGGCTGTCTAGTTGGATATGACACTGAAGATGCTATGAAGAAAAAGAAGGTAGGGTTTCAAACTAAGCCAACTAACAATAAATTGCTACTTTTCCTATATTTTAAGTGATTGTGGGCCTGCTTTTTGAGGGCAGTGTCTCTTGACACCAGTGTTGGAAGAACCACAGGCTTTTCTTATGTCAGTTTGAGCCAGTACTTGTGGCTGGGGAGCAAGAGAAATAAAACTCTTTAATATGCTGGAGGAAGTAAGGAAATGCATGTTATTTATGAAAAACTCCTGGTACATGTTTTGAGACGCAAGCACAGACCATCTGTGCTCGAATCAACTGCTGCCAGTTCTTATTTAAGGTAAGTAAAACAATTACTGAGTGAAACAAGTTTGTGTATTCAGGGCAGTTTAATTACAGCCTTAAACAATAAGTGGAGCTGCACTGACGTGTGCCAAGTCCTGGTGCCAAGCGAGGCAGCCGGGTGGTCCTGGGCATCAACCGCATCGGCAGGTTGGGCTCTGCAGAGTCAACTTTGGATCATGAGGATGTTTGTGAGACCGGGCTCTGGTGGCATTTGTCGTCCAGTTTGGCAAATGCAAGAGTTTTGTGTAGGTAAGGCCACTATCCACTCATGTTTGATTAGAGCTTTGAACAGAGAATGTGATTTAATTGCCAGAAAACTCAACTAGTTGTCCCGAGTTGGTGAGTTTCAATTCTGTTAATCTCTGTCTCTGCCTCCCTGTCTGAAAAATGGGACAAAAGTAAGAGTTGATGCCTCGTATGAAGTGAAGGCTGTATGGTGAGAAGTTGTGATGTTGATAAATGTTACTCAAGACTAGCTAGAAGTGAGCAGGATACTTACCAGCAGAACCAAGAACATAGTTGTCCTGTAAACACTAGGCCTGCTTAAAAAGGAATAGAAAGCTGGGATGGGCAACACTTAACAAGTACTTCCTGGACACATTTTTATTTTTATTTTTGCTGTGGTTGAAGTCATCTGAATCTGAGTTTTGTGGGGTTTTTTTGTTGTTTTGTGAAACATCTCTTCTATTTCCTTGCCTTTAGAAAATGCTTCAAATCATAGCAATTGAGGATTACTGGGTAGTGACTGGAGAGCTTTTATTAAACATGTAAAATTTCTAGTCTTGGCATGTCTCTGGCTTTCAGATTTACCTGCTATTTCAGGTCACACCAGCAGATTGAAGCACAGAATCAGTGTCCTACACAGTGGAGCTCAGTGGGTGCGGGATGGGCCAGCAGTATCCTGGGGCAGCACAGAATTTTGTAAGCGCTTTTATGTCTGTATTGAATGCTGCACAGTTTGGGCCCCTTTCTGCATCTTCATCTGCTGTCATTAAGGATCCACACATTTAGCAGAGAACTCCTAATTTTAGATGACTTAATTGTAAAAACCTTACTGAGATGGAAACGGTTGTGTTTACCCTTATGTAACTCAACAAAAGTTACCCAGGAAGTCAAAAAAAAGAAATGTTTTGATAGCTAATCCTGTGGTCTTTCCACATGAGTTCTGGTTTTGTGCTGAGAACCCTGGTTTTCTCTGGCTTTCTGCCCCTTTTTTTTTTTTTCTTTGTGAGATTTAAAGTGCTGCGTGTGTTTACTGTGCTGCTTTTTAAGTGCCAATGTGTTATCAAGCATTCCACTTCACTATATCATTGATAAAGTACGACTGATCCTCAACCCCACTGCTAGTCCCAACTCAGAGTGTTGCTGGAGCCGGGAGCGCATACCCAGTCAGGTACCAGCCAGAGGTAAATGGTTTGTTTAACAAATGCAGTTGCAGTTTATAAAAGCGACTGATCTAACTCACTCTGGACTGTGCCTGATGTCTCTCCTTAAATTTTCAAGGTCTTAAGTAAATAAGACTGCTAGCTTTGCAAAAGGACACTTTTTGGATGAAAGTATACTTTTCAAGGTCAAAATATTAAATTCTTGTTTTTTTCCAGCTTGAAAACCTCCTGGCTGATTTCCTTTGTGTTTCCTAAGGTTGTTTCCCCGGCTCTTAAACAAACCCTGAGAAATGTCAAACCAAAAGAAAGACTATTTTTTCCCTTCTTTTACCACTTTGTTGGAAATGGGCCAGACAAGTTCATTAATGGACTTCAGAAATTTGTGTGGCACCAGTGAAGAAATGGTTTCTAGACTAGGAAATAATGAGAAGACTTCTTGGCTAGATATAATAGTTTAAAGTAGATCCTCTTGTTTTTGCTTTAACAAAGAATGGATCAGAAATGGAGCTTGGAATGAAACAGGCCTGACAACCATAAATGAGAAGTCAAGTTCATAGATCTGTTGTCAGCATTTTTATTCCTTGTTTTCTGCTCTGTCCTTTCACAGCGTTCCTCCTCCCTAACACTATGCATCCAGAGTAGCTCCATTCTTCCACCTTGAGCATAATCCAAGAGCCTTCTGCAGAGAGAAGGCAGTTGAACATGATACTTTGAGATTTTCTCCTTTCTTTATCTCTTGTTTCTCAACTCTGAAATTTAAAATAGCGTGCGAATACTAGTAAATAAATGTTGCTTAATGCCTCTCGGTGAAATCAAAAGGTACAATATTTAAGGTCTGATCTACAGTTCAGAGTTGTTCATAGATTCAGCATATTTCTCTTGTCTAGTTTCAACACAGAAGTGGTTAAGCAGTAAAAAGATATTTTTGGTTTTATATTCCTAAAACAGATTAATTAATTACTGTCATAAACCCTCAAAGCAGCCTTTCTTTCACCACATAGGTAATATTGGGGTCTGCCAGCCACCTCTTTAGAAACCACTGGCCTGTGGATGCCAGCGAGACTCATCCCAGTAGACAGTAAATCAGGCCCTCGGGCAGGTTGGACTTCAGTGTTCTGTGCAGGTCTGTGTGCTCTGGTGAAACCCCTGGTGACATCTGACTCATGGTCCAAAGTTGAGGAAAAATATATATATATAGTGCTGTTTATTTTAAATAAAGCACAGCTGTTGCATGAGAAGGGGTTTCTTTAGGGAAACAGGAAAAGACCTTAGCATTTGCTCCTAAATAAAATGTTCTTGTCTTGATGAGAAAAATGTTTTTTAATACTTTAAACAAGGGCTGCTGGTGCCTGTGATAATCATGCTAAAGGTCTTGCATAATTACTTGTCTTTAATGTCATCTGAAATTACTTAATTTGTGTTCAGGAAAAGAAAAGCAAGAAAAAACATGTTGACTTTGACAGCAACTGTCAGCAAATGATAATTGAAATGGTTTCTAATCTCATAAAAAAGAAGCTGAATGAATGTGTCTTCTCTAATTATTATGTTTCTGTTAGATATAAAATGGAAGGTCATTCTGACCATCTTTAGAAGTCTTAACATTATTATTGACATGTTTATTGAATGAGAGCAAAAACTTCCAGCCTAATTTCAGCTAATAGGATAACATACAAGTGTGGTGGCCTCCTGATTTCCTACATACATTAGGTCACTTGGATGTCTTTTGCAAGAGAGAGTTTAGAGATGGCAATTTGCCTCTACCAAGAAATGTTTATATTGCTTTGCTGTCCTTAATTACAATTTTAGGCAGATATTTTATGGGCAGTTATATTTATGCTCTAAATAGATATTCATGACCTTTCTCTTACCTTACCTTGTGGATCATCTTTGCAGCATTAGGCAGCCCTAAATAGGACTTCTCTGTAAACGTATCCCATATGACCACATATGAGTTTGCTCATATGTTGCTTTTCATCTGTTTTTCTTAAATCTGAAGTAAAATAGATATTTTTAGTATGCTTCCTTTGTTTTTCTGAAGCATAATTTTTAGGATGTATCCTTTAGATCCCTTTTAGAAGACACATGTATGCAGAATACATAATGAGTTTAAGGATCCTTTCTGAGATTTTTCAAGTTCTTCTTTAGCCTCTGAATTTCCAGTTTGCACTCGATATGCCATTTTTTTTCTGGTCTTTTCTGGCCTCCTCAAAGTGGTACCTCAAGTGCTGCTAAATTCAGGAGGACAGATTTCTGTTGCACTTCTGCACGCTACATCTGTTGCATACATAGAAAGAGGACAGAATCAAGAAGCAAGAAGTCACCAGAATAAGAGCAGAAACATGAACGGGACAAGGTAGGAAAGCAACATATTCCTGATACAGAATATTGTGCCTGTCAGCTGCTGCCTAGTTTCAGAATGCAAGACTGTAGGTCCCACTAGTCAGTCATTAGTATCGCATTGCACCAACTCTCCGCTTTGTGCTGGGAAGGAATCCCTTCTTTAATTAAAAAATATTTTCCATTATAGTGACCTTGGCTGTAGGCCTGGTTTTGACCAAACTTTCCTTTTGAATGGAGCAGGAGTATCCTGCGCTTCCCATCAGTTCATTTTGTGACTGGGCTGACTTGTGAGCCGTGTTGCCGAGCAGCTCAGTCTCACTAACACCAACAGGACTGAGGGTCTCCAGACTTGGTTATTTATTGAAGAATAAACTTTAAATCACTTTTTTTTAGTGACATGAGTGATAAATTCAAGTATTTTGATAATTATTTTCCCTTCAGAATGAGAATATATAACACAACTTTACTGTTTTGTTGAAATTTTAAGTGGCAGGAGAAATTTCGGTGAAAAATGCTTATGGATTGTTTTGGTTTTATAAATGCTAGCCACTTTTCTTTCAGTTGGATAAAATTATATGTACACAATTCATAGAAAAATGCATTCTGCAGAATCCTCACAGAATTGCAGCCTCTGTGTGCGTCAATTGTTTTGCACATGCATAAAAGTTATGCTACATATTTTTCCAGTCTGGAGATGTAGGAACCACAGTTTTGATTTGCATTTGCTGTGCTGGTGGTGATGTGCTTTCCTGTTCTTCTGGGTAAGTGTTGCCCTAGCAACTCTGTTATATGACCAAAGTATAACTGGTCTCTGGTTTTCTTTAATCTTTCCTTGACCTTGAAATGACTGCCTAAAGTTTATAGCCCTCATTTTTAGCTGGGGAATTTAAGAGCTTTCTGGATTTACTGATTTCATGTTCCAGCACTTTGAGATTCTAAATAACCCTTCCACACTATTTATTCCCTTTTCTATAACACAAAGCCCTCAGGGGGAAGGAGAAAAAAAAAAAGTGTGAAGACCTTGAATTACTGCTTTCTGATCAAGGCATTCCAAGAGCTGGCGTCCAGAGTTTAGCAGATCTCTCTTCCAAACGAGACAGCAGGCACTTTCAGAGTTAGCTGCTGTGACAAGGTTTCCTTGGGTACATCATCCCCGGGCCCGTACAGGGGACAGCATTTCCCTGTGTTTGAGTGCTCAACAGTAGCAAGTGTGCAAGGTCATGGAAATTGATAGGGCTAAATCATGTAACTGACAGCAATTAATCAATTAATTATGGTTAGCTGTGTTAAACAGTGACCCATTACTTGTGCAGTCTCTCTACTAAAGCACTGCTTTTTCCTGTTGTTGAGTTTGTGGAAGATGGTGAGATTTGCACAGGAGTAACAGGAGTCCAGATGTTTCATACATAAAAGTATTGGGATGATTTGTATCTTTGTGCTCACCCAGCAGTTTTCAGGATGCATCTATTCTTCATGCCTTTCTGCAGAATGTGGGCACTTTTTGACACTTGGTTGCATGTTTTTCTGGCACACTTGTATATTGATTCCAAAACTAACCGTTAAGATATTACTGCAATTCAAAGCAAGGTTAAAGTCAAGTAGCTCCAGAGGCAGCAGAACAGAAAAAGCTTTGTTTCTTACGGAGAAAGAAACTTCTTGCATAGTTTTGGGGTTGGATTCTTTGATGCTGTGTGAATTGTCAAGCTCAACAGAAGCATTTTGTACCCTTGAGAAATTTATAGGGCCTCTCTCTCTCATAGAATCGCTAGTATTAAGATTTGACCTCTCCTTGTCTAACCATCAATTTGGATAAAATTTGTAGGGAATTTATTTACATGAATATGTCCAATAGTTTGAAGTTATTGAGGTGAGAACACACACCTCTCCCAGATGAAACACCATATTGTTTGAGGAAATGGAACTAATAATCCCATAGTTTATTTTCATACGTGACTCAACTTTGCTACCAACAAAATGCTGCATTTGTAATTTGTAACATATTCGGTAAGATGCAAAATAATTAAGAGAAAATTAAAGGTTCTCCACGCTTCTATCTTTATTTGCCTCTCTTTGCCAGGCTACTACCACCCCCTTTCTTCATTATGCATGGGATTTTGTTCATTGAACTATGGACAGTGACAATGAGCAAGGTTTGCCCTGGCTTAGCTGGCATCAGAAGTGATCCCGCTCATGAGCTGAGCACTGAAAAACAGCATTTTGCAGCAGTGCTGGGATGATGGATTACAGCTGCTGCTAGGGAGAGGTTTCTGTGCCTACGTAATGAGCTCTGGTCGATGGCTCGGGGAGCAGAAAATGACAAACAATTTGTGCTGGCGTCTTGTGTCACTGTGTCTGGTGCACAAATTATGTCTGACCCAAGAGAAACTTTGGTATCAAATTGGAAAGTCTGGAATTAAACCTCATTTCCCTGTAAATCAGCGCTTCCTGCTTTCCTTACTGGAAATATGGCATTTGGGAAAAGCAAACCCACCCTCCGGGGTTTGTGTGGCTCGATGGCACGAGCGCGCACCCGCCAGTGTCCCCGCAACTTGTCCTTCTGTCAGACCTGTTCACAAGACGTTAGGATTTTGGTTGAACGGGGCTGAGTTATATCTCATTTTGGGGAAACTGCTGGAAAATGTCACATTTATTAATAGCTCAAGCCCTAATCACTAGAAAATCATGTAGTTTAAAACACTAAACCTCTCATTACAAAAATGAAAAAAAATATATATTATTGTTGTGACCTGGTGAAAAGGTCTCCTGCTTTAGGGAGATGAGAGTCTCTCAGTATCTAGAAGGGCACGACCTTTTCCCTGCGCTGGATTCTATTAAGTATATTAAATATGACCTTAAATTTTAAGGCTGTTCAAGCTGCAAGCGTTCAAAACATTCTGAGTGAGATTCGTTTCAGTTTATTTTGTTAAGCCTTTGCAATAATTGTAAATAGACATTCTTTCCCGGAGCAAATAAAGAGAGGTCACATAATCCTTTGCCCGTGTGCGTCTATACCTGTGTGAGCCCGTGTTTCATTACGAAGGGATATCCACAGGAGGAGAAACGGAGCTGAAGGTTATCGGAAAGATATTTAGGAGGAATTCATGGTACAAAAATAAAGCTTTGAGGCCAGGGCAAGTGCACTGGAGCGGGAGGGCGGGGGGACCGTTAGGGCGCAGGATGACCGTTAGGGCGTGGTCGTCCCTGCCCTTTTTTGCGCGTGCGCGGAACCGTTAGCCCGTTGTTCACCCCCCGGCGCGTGCGGGGACCGTTAGGGTGGGGACCGCTCTTCTGTGAACGGCGTTTGTGTCTCCCATCGCGTTCACGTCGTGCGAGGCTACACTGTTTGTGTCGTGGTGTAGGTCAGGGGTTGGTCCCGACGTCCCTTAAGGTGATAATGAGAGGAAAGGTGCTAAAAGGCCCGCTAGGCAAGAAGAGTGAAGGTGATTCTCTCGCACAACTATATATTTTCCTTTTAATAGAGCAGAGCTAGTTAAATTTTTGCATTGAGAAATACGAAAAAAAAAGGTTGTGGTTTAGTTGGGTTTGCAGGGAACTTAGTATCATTTAAAAAGAAATAAGTTTTGACATGGAGTACTGAAATGTTTGCATTTTAAAGAATCATTTCTGTATTGTTAAAAGTACAGATTAGAACAAATGAGTGTTTTCATTTGAGTGCTTAAACTATTGATTCACAACAAAAGTGGAGACTAAGTCTCTTTGAAACTTCTCATGGGAAAGCCAAGAAAATCAAGTTCTTTATTGCTAACACATATAAGAAACATTCTGTTTTTCCGAATGGTTTTGGTGTTAGTTGTTTGAAAGTGTCTTAACAAACCCACAGTGACTTGATGCGGGAAGCATGTTATTTGAAGACACAATCTTTACTGACACAATGTAACCTAAGATGGGCTTTGCAGAAGCCTATGCTGGGAATTTGGTCTGTATGTTGTAGGAAACCTAGGAAACCCAGGGCAGAGAACAGGGAGCAGTGTGTGCAGGAATGTGACCCAGCTGTGCGATACCTCTGTGCAGCTCCAGAGGGTTCAGAAGGTTTTTTTTTGTTGTTTTACATTTTCATTTGCATGGAGTGTTTTCTTTTTCTTTTCTTTCTTTCTTTTTTCTTTTCTTTTTTTTTTTTTTTTTTTTTTTGCAGAAGTTTAGGAGGGGCTGAAATAGAATATTTCAGTTCGCAGAAGTTTCATTTTAAATCAGTGCTGTGTGCTGGTCTCTGAGCAAAACCGTATCCGCAGTGTGTGCTGCTGGGTGAGGTGGCTGGCTCCCCTCTGCCGGCCGTTGGGATGTCAGCATTAATCCAGTACATCCTCATTCAATTGCTACAGTTTCATATCCTTCACAGCATATTATACAGAAACGGTCTGATTTTGTACGCATGAGATTGATGTTAAGTGTCATAGCTCTGCAGCTTTTAGCTTTTCATTTTAATTTGGTCTGCTTTTTTCAGAGAAAAATCTTTTGTATTTACATAGCAGTAGTTTTTTTGGAGGAAGTCAGCAGAAAGAGGAAATTGTTCTATACTTGCACTGATACAAGCACGTATGTTTTAGTGGTGGAAAGCAGCAGAGAGGAAATAATTTCAAGTCATCTCTGCTCTGCAATACTTAGCAGTTAGGCAACCATTACTCCCCAGGTGTTTTAAAGGTTCAATAAAAAGCACAGGCCAGCAAGAATCCTCTCACTGTGGTCATAAAAAAATGTTGAAGGTGATACCAAAGTAAATGTTGTGCAGGGTGATGAATTCTGTGTGATTAAGGTCTGTGGTAATGCTGTGTTGGCAGTAGGATGTCCTTTGTCATCTTTTCATGTGTGTCTGAGAACTGATAGAAGTTTGAGAACTTTCAAATCTATACCAAAGTGTTACCTTGACAACTGATTTCTAGGTGTTCTATAGTTCAGGTATCTTAGGGGCTGTTAACTTTATACTAATGACACTCTATGGACCACTTGTAAATTTGGTCATTCCTATGCAGGGAACAAGTTTCTTGTTCCTGGAAATAAGATTCCTTTCTCTCTGTCCCCCGACACCTTCTCTTGAATTCAGTGCAAACCCTAAGGAACAAACTGACCTTTATGCAATTGACAGTCAGTGTCTCCATTCAAACATTTTCCTTTCCCTTCTACAGGTGGATAAAGTGTGTGGACAGCCCAAACGACAAGAAGGGAACCTGTCGTCAGCAGACACCGTAGTGCCAGTGAAGGAAGTGACCGAAATGCAAACACTCGTGATGGCTCACACTAGTCTGAACAATAAGAGAAGGTAATAGTTAGCAACAGCTGCTTTGAAATAAACTCTATGGTCCATAGTTCATGATAATGAGTATTGGCAGAACAGTGTTTAAGCCAGAGCCCCAATTCTGTCATCCTGTCTGTGCACTCTCCAACCATTGCCATTGCTGATGGCTACACAGATGTGTGTGGGGTATCACATTGTAGATCATCCCAAGAAAAGCTTTTTTGCAGACTGTTTTTTTTTTTTTTAAATCTTGACTTAGCACCGACTTGTGTTTTATTTCCAGAGACTTTGAATTAACAGAATTGAAACCTTTGGCAAATGAGGTCTGAATAACTTCAATTAGTGACTCTGAATTGCTGTATTACTTAATAAAAAAAAAGAAAAAAGTTTTTCACATCTTTAGGGGAATTGGGTCCTTCCAGGAAGGAAAGGGAGAAGCAGATAAAGGAAAGACTCATACCCCTGATAAAAAGTGAGTCCTTTGTGCCTCTGAGATGGGGAGAAGAAATTAGATTTCTACTTTTTCCCCTGCTGTGGGTAATAAGATCCCCTGAAGTCGTCTAGATCTGTTACGTAAAGAGAAGAACAGCAATGAACCATCTGTGTTTAGACATGTGTCCATCCTGGTTCCTGCTTTTCAATCCCATGGTAAGTTTGGACACTAGAAATCTGAATTACTGCTTTTGTCCCCAGCCCAGGTATCCTTGCTCCCAGATCTTACGGAGTTTCTTTCACTTTTTCTCCCAGAACTCCTGGATTGATATTGTGTAAATTCTATGTGGGGAGGGAAGGATGTCTTTGCAATGCTGCTTATGATACGTGAGGAAGTTTCAGAGCTAACTAACCATAAAATTGCAATGACATATTTCTGGCTAACGTGCTGTTCTTAGTAATTCCAGTATAAACCTGGAACAACTTCAGCAAAGTGAGCAGAATTGTGCACGGCTTATGTAACTAACCAAGAATAGTGTGGCTTAGGGAACCTTTGTGCATCTCTCTGTTGGAAGGATGTACAGACAGTGATATTAAGATTTACATAGCATAGGTTCTGGTGTCTAAGCTAATTATATGAGATTTTTATCCACTTCTATTTTAATTCTCATCTCACTTTATATGAATGCAACCAGCAATGTTTTAACAATAATAAAAAAAAAGCAGCCAGCTAGTTTGAGTGGTAACAGTATTCTTTCCTCCCTTCTTTTTAATTGATAGTCAAAACGACAATTTGTGTTACAGTTTGTAACTAATCTGTTTTTACTGTGCAAGTGGAATATCATAGAAAAGGGCAATAAGGAAACAAATTCAGCCTATTGAAAAAATAGTTTCAAAAAAAAATCTCTAGATGCAAGAGAAGGTATAATAAAAATAGTTTACTGTAAATTAGCCAATGTTGCCCAAAATTGGTCTGCATGCTGAAAATTATCACAAACATCATTTGAGCACAGTCCATCCTTACATAGTCAGTATCAAGCCTTACCGAAATAGTGTTGATAGGTATTGTGGAGAGCCTATGCACCAAAAATTAATGATGGAGCCATAATTAGTAAGTGGGGAATATTTTTAAACTTTCCATAATTTGTTATAAAATACATGACATGAAGCTTGTATTTTGCTTTTGGAAATAATTGTGTAACAATAAGGAGAATGAAATATGCAGTAAATTACTGCTATTGTTTATGTTCTATCATTTCATCACATATGATAGCAGTAAAGTAATTTTAAGTACAACAATTTTATAAATGTAAAGGGAAAATAATTGTTGTAGTGAGTTGTGTAAAATGTTCTTAGAGTGACAGAGAACTGCTACAGGGGATCTAGATTGTGGGAGTAGTTACAGGAATCTTTCTTGGTGCCATAGCTTCTGGCAATTTAAAAAATGAAGGGCAATAATCTCAGCTGTCTGTCAGATTAAGTACTAGGTCACACAGGCTTTTTTACTGGCCTGAGTCCCAGTCTGTTGCTGTGTTTAGCAGACATCTCTGCAAGCTACCCTTAATTCAAATGAGAGGGAATAGGATTCTTCAATTTTGGAACACGAGAAGAACGAAAGAGGGGATGAGCCAGCAGTATCCAAGCTGTGACCATTTCTATAAGTTTAGCAGAATATTACCAAACACAAAAAAACCAGTCTGGTTTAGCACTTCAGGGGAAAAAATCTCTTCTATTATTCCTACTTAAAGATGAATACCTTTAAACATGTAATGTGCAACAGTTTAGTTGTATGTGCAAGTATGTGTTGCAAATGTACCTCTTCGAAAGGACTGGTTACAAAATTAAGACCTGACTTGTTTGTCAGCTTTCTTTTCTGAAGAGTCTGAGTTTGATTTGATTTCATCTGTCTGATGGAGCTCAGGTTGCTCATACATTTGAAAACCAGGGTGTAAAGTTCCCAAGGAGCTGTTTGCTGACAAGGCTGTTTCTGCGGGCTGCTGGGATGATTTCCTTCAGCCTGACTGGTTTGACTTTTGGGTTGGTGCCTTTTGGGGTCTGACTTGGAAATAGGAGCTTGCTCAGTATTCCCTCTTAAGACTTTCTTAGACTCTGCTGTTCTGCACAGCTTGATCATGCATCGTTCCTGATTTCTGTAGCAACTGGATCCTCTTTTGAGATAGTTAAATCCTTTTCTGCTCCTCTTACCCTCACTGTGAGATTTCTCATCTTTATTTTCTTCCACATTCCATTCCCACCTATTTTTTTGGTATGCACCAGTAAGTGCTACGAATAGTGATGTAAGAAGCTGAAACTTAAATGCTGCATGATCTTGTAGTAAAGCTTTTACTGTAAATGTGCTGAGATGTATAGCTTTTTTTTTCTTTGCATTGCATGATAGGATTCAGGGATTAACTAAAACTGGCAGCATTGCTGTTGTAGTCATTTTATAATGTTCAGATTACTGTAACGCATAGTAGAGGTGACAAGAAAATGGAAGCCATATGATGGTACAGGGAATGTACATGGCATGTACAGGATCTCAGCAGTAAACTGGGATATGCAACATTACCTTTCTGGTTAGGATCAGTACTCCTGGCAAAATTGAACACCTGCGTGTCTGCTGCATGTAGAATTTACATGCATATAGAATTTAAATCCACTAAATATAAACTGGATGCAAATCTATATAGAGAAATACATTATGTTTATCAAAGAAATATAGCATAATATTTGGCCCATAATTGGAAGAGGCTTATCTTGAAATGGTATTTTGTTGGGTTTTCTTTTGTTATTGTGTGACCTTACAGGTCTTCTGTATTTCTTAAAATAAATGTTTCAGAGATTCTTCAGAAGCGTTTGAAGACAAGGCCATCTACTTTATTTCATACTAATTATCTGTTAGCTCTCATATGGTTTTACTAAAATAGGGATAGGACAGAATAGATTATTAAGGCCAGATGCAAGTTAACTTGCTATGGAAAAGAACAGATGCTTTGTTATGGTTTCTGCCTTTTTTTTTTTTGGCTGGCCATCTTGGAATCACTGTTTCTGTAGTAGTGAGTGACACTCACCTAGGGATCACTACAAGACCGCCCTCTCTGGGGGCCATCCCTGGCCATTCACTCCCACAAAGTATGATGGCAAAGCTGTTCTCCATGAGTCATCCTCCAAACTGCTCAGGAGGAAGCTTACTTTTTCAGTAAAAGTACCTGAGTTGGCAGATATCTTAAAATCTATTTGCTGGCATGTGTTATTCCAGGTATTGCCATTATTTCATACACAGTATGAATGTAGTACACAGTATAGGAATGTAGTATCAAATCAGTCAAGTGTAGCGTTGCATCGAGATGCTAATGTTGAATACAATATTTAATACTAAATTAGAATCCTGGTGCCAAAAAATGGATTTGTAGCAACTAGTTACGTTTGCAGAGGCCTCAAATTAGGAAATATTTTTTAAAAGTTTTTCTTAAATATGACCTTAGATTCTATCCATCCTGCTTTGTAAGGGTATTTTTCTTTCAGGGGATCTTTCTGAGCAGCCAAAAATATTTAAAGTCACAATATTTGGGAGACAACACATTGCTCATTGCACCAAAAAATGATTGCTGCTCACTTGTGTCATGGCGTTCATTTTAAACCCATTTTGCCATTGTTTTCTTGTATAGCTGCATATATTTAACAATTCTCCCATTTGGTATAGGTTATAGTAAACTTTATGTCCACCTCAGTTGTTTTTAACTTCTGGCTGTGTGCTGCATTTGTAATTGTGCTTTTATTTGAAAATGATTGGGGAAAACAAAATCTGTTTTTTTTGTGTGTGTTTGTGTTATGTTGATATTTTTAATTGCATCTATGCTTTCGAAAAATCTCACGACAATTTTCTTTCTTATTTATTTTCTTATATTATCCTATGCATGTGCTTGATGAACTTTCTTTCAAATAATTTTTACTTTTCTCTTTTGTTTCTCATTTCTTTCCCTCATTTACCTGAATTCCTGCTCATCCCCTACTCCCCAACCTCTCCTGATTGATGCTTATTCTCCCCGGCCTATTCCAGTTCTCTGCCTCTGAAAGCTTCAAAGAATGACAAATCAAGAAGTTTGAAAAAAATCTCTCGGTAAGAATGAAAAATGGGTGACATTCTGTTGTCTGTACGCTTAGCTCATATGCACTGTAGGCTGCTATTTCAGCTCTAGTCTAGGAATTGACATACTGTTGATTAGTGCTTTTATATTATGAGACAATATATTTTCTGTCTATAATGTTTAATTTTATTCTGATGAAAAGTAAGTATTTCCACTTAGAGTGGAAGGCTCTAAGACTGAGTTGGTCACAGAATGTTCCATGTGCTAAGATGCTGATTTGACATGTCAAAGGACAACGTGGACTGAAAATGCAAAGGATTTTAAGCCTCTTCATGTGACCTGAGTAAGACAAGCGTAGGCTTTATTAAGAGTGATCTCCTTCCTCAAAGAAAACTGCATTTTAGAAGATTTGTAAATATTCAGCATCTATGTCACCTTTGTGTAATTGGTACCTACTCCATCAGGTAGGTAGCTTTGTATCTGGGCCAAGCTTTTCTACCTAAATACTTACAGGTTATACTCATTATTGATTAGCCTTGGGTAGCAGTTCTCACTTCCTCATTGAAAACTTGGAAATCCTGGTCCTTTTTGTTAAAAGGGAGAACTTTCCTGCAGCCGTAGTGGAAGTTAATTCCCTAGAACCACATGATAATTACCTTGGCTAGTGCAGGATTTCATCACACATGAGAAAACTGTCTCAATTAAGCATGAAAGTATAAAGACTTTCCATGAAAGTCTCAAGTATGAAGCTGTAGGGAAAGTTAAACCATTGCCTTTAAACCATGTATGGTAAGATACCAGTGGACTTGAACGTTGTTTAAAGCACCAAGTCTAAAAAGAATAGTAAATCCTGACTGTTGTTTTGCCAAGCTCTATCCAGCTGTATCCCTAAGTACGGCTTCAGTGCAGTGTCCTCTTAAAACCTACCAGACAGAAGCATTAGAATTCAGAACGAGTCTTTTGGTCTCTCAGAATGGACTGTTGAGGGACTCTCTTGATAGCCGTAGTTCAGTTTTTCTACCCTGCCTTTTATTCTCAATATTTTTAAAGTCTTACACCAAATAGGAGCTTCCACAGTTGTGGAAATAGAGTAATTTCTCATTTCAGTATTCTTGATTATGTACAGAAAGAATACTGTTTTGTTACTGTTTATTTTTCTGGCTGCCTCAGCCATGTATATTACAGGCGTAATCAGATTATAGGGAGGCAGTGGGTATTCTGCAAGAATGCATTTTTCTGTTTATACAACATTCTGAAACGGGCTGTTTGTACTGGTCAGGAGTTTTGGTTTATTCTGCAAAGCCACAGGCACAGTTTGTTCTTACAGGTGAAGTGCCTGACTTGATGAGAGGGAAATTTCTTTGTGCTGTCAGAGTAACAGTGATACTGGTGATGGGGAGTATGTTCTGCTATTGCTTGCTTGGAGTACTTACTGGAAGATTGCAGGCTTTGTGATTAGATGCTAGCTTTAGGAAGCCTTTTTCATCGATGAGAGTGTTGACAGAATTCTTAATTCATCTGACATAGGCTGAGGGAATGGAGAAATACTCAGTTTTGGTAATACAGAGAAAAAATCACTTTTAATGATAGAGCTTTCTCATTTTTTATCTGTTTATATAGAGACTGGTGTAAACTTCAAATTTGAAATGTACTAACAACATTTCTTAAATTCTTTGAGTTTTATTATGTATATTATTACTAGGCTAAGTAAGACTGGGTGATACTTAGGAGCAAAAAATGGAGGGTAAGTTAGTTGGCTTTTAATTTTTGTAAGGGTTGTTGATTCTGGAGGGTTTAATTGACAGGGGGACTTAAACCATAAGTGTACCACCTTGTGGTTAAATGTGTGTTATTGGTGCATTGCAGAGAGTTCATCAACTATATGAAGCGATCCCGAACCTTTTATGCCTCTATAGCAGAAAGGCTGTGTGATGGAGACCTGGTGATGAGAGACAGCTCAACTTGCTGGAACGGAGAAGATGTCGTAGAAAGGTAATGTTAAGAGCGAAAGTTTTCCCTAGAGGTGAAAAATGAGATTTCATATCCTTCTGATCATTCAGAAGTGTTCTGAGATGTACTTGTCATCATTGGATTTCACATTCATAGGGAACATAATGTGTAATTGAACAGGTTTTGCTGAAGTGTAAGGCTCTTTAATGCTGAGGTTTAGGCATTTATGTTAAATATAGCTGAAGGCTTTCCTAAAAGGCTATTTTTGAAGAGTTTGCTTCTTTGAGTCTCCTCTGTGGCTCAGTTGGAAAGCAGTAACTCTCTGACTGCCCAGGCATCTCTTCTAGGCTGGTGTTCAGAGGTTTCCGTGCAGAGCTGGGCATCCTGTTCGGCTGTTATGAGAAAATATACAACTCCTTACGCAACGCTGTTAAAATGCGGTGCAGTGACTCTTATATTTTTAAAGGTTGTCCATGCCATTTCTTTTTGATATTTCTGATGTAACACTTTGAGTAATGATGGGTTTTAGAATTACCCAGCGTCCTTATGAAAGTGTGTTTTGCAGTAGTTCTTACAAATGGCAATAAATATTGCTCTGTGTGCATATAGTTGCTCTGAATAGCATATAGGAGCTCTAAAGGATAAACATATCTTTCTAGTTAGCAACTCCTTTTTTTTTTCTGAATTTTATCACAGCCTTTCCTGTTATCTGTAGAGTCCAAAAAGTAAAATACACTTATGCTGTCCCTGGGCTACCTTTTTTCCTGTCACTTCTCTTACTTTCTATAACATGAGGCAACATTGCCCCAAGATACTCAAAATATAATTGTCTGCTACTATCACTATCAAAGAATACATCAATTTTTATAGTGAGAGCTGGTTGGAAGCTTGCCAGTGAATGCTGTCCAAAAATAGCTTTTGGTTGAAATAAAGGCATTCCATGGGACTTGGTGGTTTTCATGATATTTCATTTTCAAGTATTTTTTATGGCCTGTTATTTGTAAAGGATAAAATTCTAGCATTCCATTTTCATCAAGACAATGACTTTGAAACATTTTCTGAAAAATATTTTATAGGAAGTTGTGAAGTAATTCCAATTTGGAATGAAAAGAAATGCAACAATTACAGGCCGTATTGTTTGAAAGGACAACTTTGCTTAGAGTTCTCATGTAAATAACTTCAGGTTAATTATCTGAAGTGTTCAGAGATTAATGCGTCTAATGTTCAAAGAGAACTTGAAGGGTTAATATTTTCATGGGCATTGGGACTGAAGTTAATTGTCTGTGTGAAATGCGTTTAATGTTTTGGGCAATAGTGGGATTTTTCTAAATATTAATGTATTAAACTTGTACTGTAAAAGTAGCAGAAAGTTTCTCTTCGAGCCTTTATGTGGCTGTTCCACAGACACCTTTTTTTTTAGGGTCTGAACTGTAGGAATCTTCCTAGGAATTTCTCTTCTGCTAAGCTACACTCTAGCTTTAGAATCAATTTCTCTTTTCTCCCTGGGCATGGTAGTTAAACAAGATTTGCTCATCCCAGGTCTCTGTCTCATAAATAGCAAACCAGTGCAGTACAGTGCCAAAGGACTTTGGCCAAAGTGTATCTGGAGATTTTCCATTGAAATCATATTTGCTTCCATGCACAACATCTGGGTTCTGCTTTAGAACCTTTGTATGTGTGTATATATTTTTTTATATATATACACACACATTTTTACATATATAAAAAACAGGGCTTTTTGTGAAATCTTGCCTGCAGTAGAGTCGCCTTATCGGAGACTGGTCATTTTCTGCTACAGAAAGGAAAAGACATGTTGTCTCGACAGCACACTTTAGTGATATGCCTGCATATAATAGAGTAATCCTTATGTGGAAGAGCACTTTAATGGAATGATAGAATGCGAGTACTATTTTCAAGTTAGATAATGATTTATTTTTTTCTGTTTGCTTACTTATTTGTCGTCTTGTAGCTTTGATTTCAAGAGAGATGAAGCAATAGGATCTTAGACAAATGAGATTGAAATTGTACATAGAAGAACTAAAACAGTAAATGCAGTTGGTGTTCATCATTGCTTATATAGTTGGCTCTGCCAACCTCAGGCACTGGGTACATTCTCCTCCTTCCTGTGACCCTGTCATTAGTTTTGAGAAAAAGGATGATTGCTATCCCCCAGGCTGTGCAAGCTTCAAGTCTGGAGTGTGGAAGTGTGGTGTGTTCAGCCTTTAGATGTCAGCAACAGCTACCTGCCCGTATGTCAGCTGGGCTTCAGGTCTGAGATCCAGAAGGAGATGTTCCAACCTTGCTGTGCATTCCAGGAAGTCTCCTGGAAGGAGAGTTCTTAGGACAGCTCCTATAGACATTCCCCATTTGCTATGACATAAATGAGCACATGCGTTTAGCATGACGGTCCCAAAAACGCTCCTGGGTCATAAACCATTGTGTTGGATCTCAGGATTTTTGAAAGTTACAAGATCTGCTTGTGACTTGTGTTAGAGCAAAGCTGGTTGTATGTAGGGCTGGTACCATGGGTGTGTAGAGTGTTGAGTTGCTCCTTCATCAAGTATTGCAGTTGAATAAATCAAAATTATGTAAGTTGAAATGTTAAGGTTGGCAGATGCTATTGAAAATTGTAAGATTGCTGCTACCATTTCACATCTTTTCCTTTCAAGGAATGAGCCCTTGTAATTACTTTGATATACTCTGATGCACGCCACTCTATTCTAAAATGCACCTTGTTTCTATTGTGACACTCGAGCTCGAAATAACTTGAGTCATATGCAGCTGAAAAGTGTGACTTGATAAGGGAGAAGAAAACAAGTGACTGGATTTTTTAGTGGTGGCAGATGCTTGCAGTCTTTGAAAAAAGCCACTTAGATCCAGGTACTGAAATATAATCTTAGACTATGCCTGCAGTACAAAGTGGTGTGCACAATAGACACGTGTTTGCAGAGTGAAACAGATGGTGCTGATAACCCAAAGCCCACGCTCTCTGCAGTTCAGAAGTTTTGGTTTGGACTAGCTCTCATCTGTTTTTTTGGTGCACTGTTGGCATATATAAATATTATCTATTAGTAAAGTTAGCCTGTGGTGAAAGTTTTGGCCATGCACTTCTCTTGCAGCACCTTTGAGCAGTGCTTCTGAGCTGTGAGGCCAAGCTGGCTTGCAGGCTTCCTGCTTTCTGAAGAATTCTGCAAAAATTTCTTTCCCCAGAACTGAGGTAGCCTGACTCTGCACAATTCAGGAACCCTGGAAAGTCACAGCATGTAGTGATATGGGTGCAGGTAAAAATGTGAATCCAAGCTCATGGCTGCATTTGAAGCTATATTTTCCATTTCCAAAAAAAAAAAAAAAAAAAGAACCTGCAGGACTATATCAATCTTCAGGTAAGTCAGTTCAGCCGAAAGCACAGTTGTGTAACTGTTACTGTTCCTTAGAAAGTGCAAATCCAAATCATGACTGACATCTTTATATGGCCCTTTCTCAGCGTATGGTCATGACAGTTCAAGGTTATTGAGGCCTTTGCAATTTATGACAACACAATAAGCTTAGAATCTTTAAGGAATTATTGCTGCATAATGCAAAACAGTGGAAAAGAGTGTGAGTAGCTGTATCTTGAGGAGGAATAAGAAAGGGATATTATTTTGTGTGCACACAGCAGGATTACTAGCTGCCCTTCAAGTCGCCTGATTATTATTTTTCCACACCCAGAGGAAAGGAAGGTCAGTCAACAGGAATTGGTGCAACTGGTAATTTCAGAATACATTTGAAACTTTACATTTAAAACTAAATGAAAGGAGAAATATTGTGACACACACGGCTTTTTTTAATTGTTCTGACAAGTCTGATTCTGTTGTTGCATTTTTAACTGTTTTAAGTCAACTATAGCTCTAGAACTCTAAAGAGCTTTGGTTGAGTGAATATCCAGAAATGAGGAGTGGCTCTATATGGTTATTGTAGCTTCGTTAATTAAGTCCAGAGAAAAAGTAGATTGTGTCAGGGATTGTGTAGGATTTTTCTGATGCGCCGCAATTATCAAAGTATTTCCAAAATAAATAAAATGTTGCCTTAAATCCTGATGGATATTCAGTGTTTCATCCTGCTCTCACTAGATCTTACAAAAATATTTTCTAACTATTTCAGTGTTAAATCTAGTGTTTTGGGCCATTCTTATTTCTTTGAAATGAAGGGTTGTGCTCTTGTAAAAACAGAATTGGGAAGTTCATGTCTTAAAAATCAATGCTTTGCTTTAGATGAAAATATCCATTACACAAACAGCATTTAAATAAGAAGAGGTCTTTGTTAAACGTTTTCCCTGTTAGGACCCAAATTTAAGGCTGCTTATGATGTTTTTCACCTATCACAGAAAGCAAAAGAATGGTAATGTTTGTTTAGATACTAAATTAGAGGACTAATAAGCCTGAAAAGTTCATTCTTTCAGGTATTGGTTTTGTATCTATTTGTTCGAAACAACTATTTTGAACACTGTGTGTCATGTTTCTGTTGGCAATTGTCTATTGCTGTCACAAAACTGTTGTCTGTTTTGTGTACAGCGTTTAATGAGTAGGGCTGCATGAGTTTCATTTCTCAGAATACTTTTGAAAAAAGCCATATCTTCCATACTCCCTTCTTTTCAGACAAAGAAAAGGAGGCATAGAAATATAGTTAAAATTTTAAATAAATTGTGTATTGTGAGTTTCAAGCTTGCAATTTCTTCCATAGTGTTCTCTCCTGCTCTGCAGCTCATTGTCTCGAACTGGTTGGTGCAATTTTTCAAAATTAAAGAAACAAAAGCAATTTTTCTCCTTCTTGCTGCAAATTGACTACTTTAGGCAAAATGATAAAATTATGACCATATGCAAACTATTTTAAAATACGGAAAATAGTGAAAAAGGAGATGAGTGGAAAATTTCTCCTTCTTGTTCTTAAGGATCTTCTTTCCTTTGTCTGAAGCAAGTAAAACATTTTCTGGCAGAATACTGATTGTCCAATCAAATTCACTATAAACAGCTATTCTGTTTTACTTTTTGTTGCTATATTTACTCTTAACTGAAAATTTGCTTGTGTATACTGTCTATGGCAAGGATGTTGGGTCTAGAATGCTTTAAGCCTCTGTAGTGTTTGTTAGTTTTCTGTTCATCCTTTCCTTTTTATTTCTTTCATCTGTTGCGCTCAACGGTTGTTAAGCTCTGCCATCTCTAAGTTTGAATCTATTCATAAAATGTTAAATCAGAAGAGCAAGCTTATCTTTGGAAGGAGGGAAAACATTTGTGAAAAAGCCTCTAGAGGATTTTGTTGTCTCTTAATATCAAGAAGAAATTTTCTGACTTTGCAGATGAAATATAGTTGCTTCTCATTGCTGTATCGTCTTATAGTGAAATAACCTTGCTGATTTGTCCATCAGTACTGCTGCTGTGGTTCTGCGGGTCACACTCAGCTTACATTGCAAGGTGCAGATTGAACACCCATGTTAGATGCTTCTCCTCAGGGACAGGGAGGTGGGTTTTATTCTATGAGTGTGCCTGACCTTGACATTAATACTACTTGAAATTATTTGAGGCAGGCTAAAATCCCTCCTCTTTTTGCCAGTGATCTGCCTTGGCACTGTAGTGCCTTGAGGAGTTAGAAGACAGTAAGAGCATTTTTATTATCACTTAAGTCTGCAACTTTAACATGTGATATTCCAAATTTCTAGCGTTAGTAGTCTCCTTTGCAAGAAGTTTCAGATACAACATTAGTTGGTTGAATAATTATAATTAAAAATGGCTTTTTAATCTTATTATTTGGAAGAGCCAAGTAATAATACCCAGTAGGACCTCACATCATCTGGAATTTTGCATTAAGTGGAGGGATTAGGAGGCACCTGTCTTGTGCAGATCATATCATGGGTTGTTATGCTCTGAGGGCCTGTGCAAGCTGGCTGAGAAAGGAAGTGTCTAATCACAGTGACTTCCTTTTCTCAAAAATTTGCCTTTAGAGACAATTTTTATGAGTTTAGCACTTCTCTTGTCCCTTATTTCTTTAGGCTATAGCAAACAGCCATCTGGATATGGAAAACAGAGATAAGCATTTAGCCTTAGGATATTTTATAAGTATTTAAAGCTTCTATTATTCTTGTGCCATCAGTGCAAAAAAAAAAATGCAGGTTTATTCATTGTGATATTCATTATTCAATTTCAGTTCACTGTTTGACAGGATTTCTTAAAAAGATCTTAGGTAATGTTTAGTTATGAACAGAGAATATGGTCCAAATGCATTTTTACTATACTATGAATATGAAACTGTTCCACTGTATTTTGCCAATAGAAGGAAATAGCAAAATATAGTGGTCAGTATTAGATTTATTTATATATGTGTATATATATATATACACACGCACACACACACAAATATGTCTGTATCGAGTGTTATTCATTCTATAACAAGCTGTATTCAATCTGCCAGTTATTAAAATGACATGTAATGTCTCGTCAGCAAGATCAGAGGCAAACATCCAATAAGTTGATATTAATTGGAGGATTTATATATTTAGTGTCAATAAGGATGTCATTCAAACACATTCCAAAGTGTTATGGGAATACACATATGTGGAATGTCTTCTGTGGTGATTTTAGATGAGACTAGCCTATGTAGGATCTTGTGGTTAGATCACTTCTACTTTTAACTCTAAACATCATAAACTGTTGCATCTTTAAACCATAGGAGAGGGGACCAGCTTTCTAACAATTAACAAATGTATTATAATGTACTTAAATAGTTAGCAGAAAACTCCTTAGTCCATGTTTGCTTGACAGTCTCATTCTGACTAAAATATGGAACAAGGAGAAAAAGATAAAACTTCCTAAGAAAAGTGTTTCCTACTTGTAAAATTTTACCCAGTGAATTTCAACACTGTAAATACTGTTTAAACAGGTGGATCAGAAGATGGGGGTGAAATTGTCCCCAATGCTGTTATATATCAGACTTCTCCAACTGTTCAGAAGATTCCTTCATAGTTCCCCATTTGCCACAGTACTTCTCTCCATAAATTGAAAATACATGTTTGCTGCTTCAGTCAGGGGTATTTCTAACGTTGCACAGCGCTAAGCAGTCAGACACAGGCTTTTAGCACTCATTTTTATATGTCCAGAAGATAGCTGTGTATTTTGCATTGGGGACCACCTGCAATGCTGTGCTGAAGAAAAGTGTGCACAGATGGTTCTGCGATACCTCGATACAGGCATCCCATAGCTGCTTGTGAACAGGGTGCCTCCCTTGCTGGAGCAGAACTGCCATTATCAGAACATGTTCCACAGGTGTTTTACTGTATAAGGAAGCCTATTGCCTCTTGGGTTCCAGAGAGGACTTTGAGCAATTAGAGTGCCCTCCCCAGAACCTCTTACAGCTCTGCTGAGGCCAGAGTTGGTAGCATTGGCAGTCTAGATTTTGCTGGGTGAGAATGCCCAGTGTGTGGGTTTGAGCAACAGCACCCTAAAGTACAGGCTGGATGGAAGCCATATGTTGAAAACAGATGCTGTTTTATTCACTACACATATAGGTGACCTTCCTCTGTACACTGTGACTTTTACGATTTTAGTGGCAAGCCTGCCTTCCTTCACTATCTAAGCCAGCCACCAGAGGGAAGCAAGTATTGCACACGTGCCCTTGTAGATCTGCACCATTTGTATTAAAACTTTTTGCTGTGGTGGTTCAGAATATCTATTTCAGGAGTTTCTGTTAAGTAATAGAATTTTAACTAAATCAGGAAGGAATTACTTGCTCCTAGATTGTGTGACTTAGGAGAACTAATGGTTAGGTTTGCAAATGTGAACCAAGTTTCTGATGTTAGAGAAAGATTTATTAGTTTGGTCAAAAACATAAGAAATTTGATATGTTTTTGACCAGAAATCATGCTTTCTCTTGAGGTTTCCTGTTAGGAATGTAGGCTTAGGCCCTCCCTTCATCACCACAAATGTTAATAAACTTCAAGGCATGTCTTCACAAGGAAAAATATACAACTATATACACTGATATTTTCAATGATATACATTGAAAAAACATATAAAGGAAACTCTTCCTATCACATAAATTGGTGATGTTTTTATACGATAGCTCTGTCGTGAGTAGCAGTGGCAGGTCATTTGGCTGGATGCTATCTGCACTGATCTCTATTTTAAATAGTTAAGTATGCATATTTAAAAAGAAGGAAGAAGACTAGGAACAGAACATACAGGAAGGTGCTTTAATATAAAATGATGTTGTAGATTTTGACAAGTGTTACTGCAGAGGGATATGTTCCAAGATCTATAGTAGTGTCTTCTCAACATACCATGCAAATTCTGAACTTCAGTGAAATGTTTGGTTATTTGTGATGAAGAAAGGACCAAGTTTTGTGCCAGTAGTGTAGAGAGAATTTAGCATGCAAAAAGAGTAATTGATCAAATCACCCAGTACCTGCTGCAGATGAGAAGTTAATTTAAGTCATGATGCATGAGTTCTGCAAAGGTATATAAGAAAACCAATAGCAAGTATTTGTATGGCAGGAAAAGAGTACATGCAATCCTGATTCATCACATCATCAGAGACTTCCTACCTCACCCAAGGTAGGTTTCTGAATTCTAATAGAATGTCTTGTGAGTCTCATTGTTCTTAGACTGGGCTGCTCGTTTTTCTTGGACCAGACTTGATACACTGTAATCACGCGGCTATGCTGTACTCGGTAGCATTTAAAGATTGTGCTGTTGATTCTTTCTTTCTTTGCTTTCCGCTTTTACTCTGCTACTGCTGGAAGTGGGCTTGAATCTGGAGCTATCTGCCCATCAGAGATAACTGCACTGATGAACCTGGCACATATATGAGAAGGGGCAGTGAAAGGAAAGGTGTTGAGTAATCAAGTGTCCTCTGGGATATGCTGCATGGAGTAGCATATTGATGTGAGCTCTTCAGCTTGCCCCGTCACTGACTTTTAAAGGACAGAGCTTGTTGACTTCAAGAAGACTGCAGTTTAACTGGACAGAGGTTTTGGCCCCCATTCCGTTTGGAAAGAGGATATGATGATAGAGAAGGCTTTTTTTAGGACCTAAGTATGTATTGAGAAACATAAACTAGCTACAAGTGTAAGAGATGCATTTTTATGTTTGTAGGAGAAATTAGGTGTAGTAGAAGTTGAACTGGAAGGCAAGTAGTTTAGTTGTGCTAACATCAAGGGTAATGCTGAAGGAGAGGGTAGGAGAGAAGCACTAACTCATTCACTGAGCTTTTCTCAATGAAGCAAACAATTATATCCTAAGCAAGCAATTATAAAACAAGCTTTTCCCATAATTACAACAGATTCCCGGAGAGATTATTTTAAACCTAGAAACTAGAAGAATTCAGTGTTAGTTTTTTCCAAAGTTTTTAGCACAAGACTCACATAAAACTTAAAAAGAAATGCAGATGATGTACGGTGTTTGAGAGGTTTTCCAGTCTAAGGCCCTGCTCTGATAATGACCTCTATTTCTCCATGGACTATCTCCTCAAAACTTGTGCTTTACTTAGAAATGACCAGGTGTGGATTTGCTGAACCTGAAGTAATGTAACATGAAATACTGTGGGCCCAGTGCAGTCGAGTCTATGGCAGGATGCCTCTGCTGAGGTGGTTCTGGCCTGTGTTCCCCATTTCCAGTACTAGTGGTGCCAATGGCCAGAGAGGTTTGGGTCCTCCAGAGCAACCAGCTGTGTCTGCAGTGGCCCTACAAGGGGGACAGGTTTCAGCCAGTTATTGCCAGATTAATACAGTACTCAGTAGAGCAGCAAATGCAGTTAGCAAAATTATTCATTTGCTATGAGTGCCAATTATTATGCTGAACACAGTATTTGATATCCTGATTTGATATCCACTGGTGACTTTTATTCTGTCTCTTTATCTCAATATTTTTTTTAAATTATAATTACTTAAGGGTAGGGAATGGTCTATATTTGTTAGAGAAATTAAGGGAACTGAGACAGTTTCTTTAGTGTGAATAATTAATGGTAGTGATGATAGTGCTGTTTAGGTCATTTATAGGAATAGATTATACAATCCAAGCAACTCAAAGAGAAAGAACAGACAAATCAAAATGAACCTGAAATGGCTCCACTCTTCTCAAACGTGATAGGACCAAGCCATGTGCTAGTTATTGAGCTGATCATTCTGCTTACATTATAAAGCCTTTTGTCCTTTTCTGCACAGTACATCTTCAGCTGATATATATGCAGATGTATCTCTCTGTGGCTGAAAAAATAATATAGTGAAGTGAATGATATATCTCATAAGGTGATATAGATGGAGAAAATATTTCTTTTAGTAGGTCCACCTTAGCTTGCACTCATCCTTGATAACAGGGAAGATAAAAGTAATGTTCAGGAAAAAAGATTGAGGCTTGTGAGAAATGGAGGCAAGAAGGAAGGATCTCTGAGGAAAGCGAATGTGTAGAGAAAGACTTTGGCCAAGTGCTTGTAGGGCCTCTGGGCATTGAGAAAGGAAACAAGCTAGAGGAAAGGCCAGACAGGTTCATGTTTGTAATCTGGAGAATGTTCCTGAGTAAAACTAAACCTCAGAGAAGGAATCTCAAGGTTGTTTGTTTGTTTTTAGCAAGAAGCACAAAATTATGTGGTGATCTTCAGAGGATTTCTGTTAGATGATAGGCTCTTACAGTTATAGCTTTGTCTTGAGAGCAGTCTGCAGTAATAAAAGTAAATCATTCCAGTAGCCCATAAGCCTTCTGTAATTAAGCAAAATGGTCAGGTTTTCTAGGGTTTGGGAGCCAAGATATATACAAGTAACTGCTTTTCTTTAGGAGGTTTCTGTGATTAGCCACTACCATGATATCTTTGCATGAAAAGGAAGCTATGGTAGTGGTGCCACAGTTAAGACTCTTCCCTGACACCTGTGCAGCATCTTTTATCACATCCCTTTCTCTATAATACGATCCTATTTTTCTGGCTTATTGTCTAACTAATAGAGACTGTTGCAACGAGAGTATTACTTCATAAGCACAATGAAGCTGTAGACTTGTACCTGCTTCCTGGTGTTTCCTGCCCATTGCATAGACACAATGCTCATTTTGTAAGGAAATAAAGTTTAGATGTGATTTGTACACACAGAATCTCTCACACAGAAGTGGAAAAGTGCAGACTGTGTAACATCACGCTGTCATGTTTGGTTATGTTTTGTCCATTTCGCATGGCTTAACTGATACGTTGAATCTTAATTTCTTCCTTTGGACCCAATAAGTAACTTGCCAACTAAGTTGAGTGACAATGAACCATGATTACATTTTTTGAGTCATATTTTTTCATCCAAGAGGCTACCGAGACATATTGACCAAATATTCTATTAATTAGCCAGTTTTCTAAAAATTTATATTGGTCAATAATCAAGAAAAAGACCCAACTTGTCAAAGTGATTGCAACAAAAAAGGTACTGTTTGATCGTCCAACTTGTATATTGCTGTCATCCAGAAAAAAACATGCAAATAGTCTGAAAATATACCAAGCTCTTTAAAATGTTGTTATATATATAAACACTGTTTTTCAATATATAAAAAGCAACATTGAACTAGACTTGGTGTCTGAGATTCACAGTCAGCAGGCTTACTGTAAGGAAATGCCTTGAAGATGTTTTCCCAAAAAAGAAAAAAGAAAAAAAAAACAGTGTGTGTATTACCATTTTGAGTGTACATCAGGAAATTTATATCCCTAAGAAGAAAACCCAACAGGTTTTGTATCTTAAAATGCTTGCAGTTGATTTGTGGTAGTGAAGTCTTCATTGGATTGCTAATTGGAAAATGCCTTATATAAAGCAATATACTGATTTGCAGCTGCAACAACACGTGGGGCTAAAACAAATGCAGTTCTATTTACTATTTTTGCAGAGCCAGGTTGGTGTTTTGTATTAATATGGCTTCTTCAGCTCTCTTTCTCTGCCCTTAAACCTCTCCTAACAAGGGCAGGGAATAGGAGTGCTAGCCAAGCCTGTAATAAAGTCAAAATAAAAGTGGGCAACTGGGGGTACAGCTGCCTCGGCATCTTGCTTTTTTTGCAAAACTGTAAGGAGCATTTTAAGTGTTATTGTTCTTTGTCATCTGCAGATCTGATCTGTGAAATTTATTAATTCCTAAAAATAGGGAGATTGAATTTGGTGGATGGCATCATCATATTAGGGGTTTAATTCACAGAAAAAAAATAATTGAAGAAAAATAATTCTTCTAGTATTAAAAAATAAACTTTAGGAACTCAGATATTGATAGACTGAGTGGTCTAAAAAAGCTCATGTTAACAAACATTTTAGGATTTTTTTTTTAGTATGCTTATGCCTTATTACTTTAGTACCTGGTAAGATTGGGAACACCGGCTGTGTTGTATTGGATTTAGGTGCTCCTATAAAATTTGAACTCAGTGGGAGGTAGTTGTAAAAATGCCTCCTTAGTTTACTGAAATTTTTATCCTACTAATATGGTAATAGCTCCTAATAGCAAAACCAAGATAACCTGTGTTAGAAGCAGATACTATATAGAACAAGGGATGATTTGAGCTGTACAAAGCTTTCAGTCTACACAGAGGAGCCAAGATAAAGCAATTTCCTTGGGAGAGATAACCCAGATACAGAGATTTAAGCAATTCAACTTGAAGTCATGGTGAATGTCTGTAGAAAAATTGGCAAAGGACCATTTCTCTTGAATCCTTGTCCGTTTCCTTAGCTTAATTATATATTGTTATTTGAGGAATATAGCAAGAAGCAGAGCATCTTGTGAAGAAGATGTTAGCAGAAATAAAGACCAAAGAAAATACGAGACAGGAGAGGATGTTTAGTCATACCAGAAATTTTTGTTGACTCCAAAGGTGCTTCCTCTCAAAGACAGTAATTTGTAGCCTACTAAAGGAAAGGGATACTACATCCAGTAGTCTCTCTAACACCGAAGTGCTTGGTTTATGAAATGTTCCCAAGTTGCCTGCTGATCAACAGAACAGAATATTGAAGCTTTCCCAGAGTGATCCCCAAGTGGCCTTGCTCACACTGTTGCCTGGTCTGTACAGTGTTTCGCTTGTGAGCTTGCTGATTGTGGTATCAGTTATGTGCTCATCAGCCTTACCAGGACCTAGAGGAAGGAAAACACAGCTACTTGAGTGCTGAAAAATAATTGGACCAGCTGTTTGACCTGACTCTGCTTCAACCTTGGGGAATGCTGGTTTTACAAGCACTTGAGTGCATACACAGGCAAGTGTATTTGGAAATAAGAACATGTGGCATGTTCTTTTAACTATCCATTGAATTAAAATGTGTACTTGAATCAGGCAAGTTTTCTGGAAAATTTACTAACTTGAGAATTCCAAGCACATTGAATTATTCAATTTAATGCAGTACCACACATGGAGATTTGGCAAAGGACCTAATCCATTTTATTTGCCTACAAAGAGCTGCTGATTGCAAGCAGACTTAGAACATAAAGAGACTCTTTTCTAATAGGAAGATTTCTGAGTTGCATCCTCACACATGTAAATTATTTGCAGGATTAGTAGAAATTCTCTATATAAGGGTCTGCATTAAGTAACAGGAGTTGATACAAATTAAAAAATAAAACCATATACTGTTTCTATACTGACAATTTGTGTGTTTTTTAAGTATTAGCAGAAAATTCTTTGGTTTGTTAATCAATTGAATTTCTCACATTTTCCTAGACTTTTTTTTTTTACAGCTCTTCTCTGTGGCAGTTGTAATTGCAAAGCAGCATTAGTTGTTGCTTTAAATAATAGTGCTTGTGTCAGTAGTGTTAGGTACTGGCCACATGTGAGCATGTGCTACTGTTCTAGTTTTCTGTGGCCTCAGTTCTGGAATTAAGCAACGGTGTGTCCCAGCAGTACATGAGTAGAGGATATAAGATTTAACTAATTCAGGTGATTATAAGATACAGTGACATTGCAAAATCTGGTACCTTTCAACCATAAAACCCCACCATTTTGCAATACTGACACCATCTTGCTATTGAAACTAAAGAATGTGACTATTTGTGAGTTATTTTCTTAGTGGAAACAAGATGATATATGTCTGTATTGTGTCCTCTGCTTGAGTATTGGTTTATCTGATAATGGCACTTGAGATCCTTGCTCAGCATAATACTTAAAACTGCTCCCTGACTCCAAAATAAATAGCATCTTAATCCAGATCTATTCACTGCGCTGACATAGCAGCTAGGCTGATGTAACAGCTACCTGCCACCAAAATAAGGGCAGTATTACACCCCCGCTGCACTTTGTGTGGGTTGGAACCCATAGGATTCCAGCCTTATCAGCTTTATAGTCGGACAGTAAGTGGATTGAGATGAGGTAGAAAGGGGAGGAACCAGGAGAGGCAGTGAGTGTAGACAGAGAAGGGGTAGGGGAGTGGGGAAGGACCATGTTTTCTGGCTGCAAAGCAGATGGACCAAACTAAGGTATAATGTCAAAGCACATTCCAGTGTACAGCATGACCCTGCATCTAGTTGTGTGGAGGTAACTGAGGGAAAACATAGGCAAGAATAGATGATTTGGAAAAGGACAAAAATGCCTTAAGATGACACTGTTGCCAGTTCAGTGCACTTGAGAACTGAAGAGCCTGTAGAAGCTAATGGATTATTCAGATATATAAGGTAATGGGTTATTCAGGTGTGTATAAAGGTAGACTTGTTTTTAAGTTCTCCTTTTAAATAATCACTTGAGAGACATACATCGTATCAAGAAAGGATGGTTTAGGTAACACTGTAGAAAATGGACTGATGAGTTATTGCCAAGAACATTTTAGTGGCTGGATTAGTGTGTGGATTTATTTGGGAGCAACTGCTTTCTTCAGTTTGTCAGTTTTTTAGTGCAAGTTTTAGTTGTAGAGGAAGATCTAAGACTGCCAATTGCATCATGAAGCATCCATCCATCAGCCCTTATAAACTGTATTACACTGTTCTACTTGTATTAAAATGACTTTCTTTAAATCACAGAAGGAAGCTTTAATTTTTTTTAGTATTGTGTAGAGTTTTAAGACCTCTTAGGACAACTTCAGTAGCTTTTTTTTTACTTAGTGAAGCATACAGAGTGCAGAACAGCTCTGTTCAGTAATGTTAGTGAATGCATCTCCTTTTGGAGCCTGGGGAAAGGGGGACACGAGACTGCTAAGCTTATTTTATAGCAACATGTAGGCAGAAGCTCCCATAGTTTTGCCTTGTTCTTCATTAGTTATATATTTGCTCTATGTTGGGTCCAGGGTATAATGAACCTAGTGTATATACAAATATATTTGTGTATTTTCATGTAAAATAGGCTCTGCTGATGACTTGTTCATGCATAATAAATACAGCACACAGCAGTGTGCTGGACTGATGGTGCAGGTACAGATCTTTGCCTGCAGAGCATGGGCCTAGGCTGCGTGTTTGACGTGCATGTATATAGGGGAATTCAGCTGTGCTTGTTCACTGAGCTTGTTTGAGACTTAAAAGCATCCAGCAGCCAAGCAGAAAGATATTCCTTTGCTCATGATACTGGACATCTGAGCAGAAAATGAAGATACAGTGAAGGAGGCCTGAAACACAGAGTAGCTTTATGTAAACATCACCAGCTTTGATATCGAGAGTGTAAATCTTCAATTTTTCAGAAAACTTGGAATTTACTTTCAGTTTGCTTAATAAGACCTGTTAAGCTGTAGTAAATTTTAAAGAGAAGCTTGATCTGGTGTAATTTATACAAGTGGAAACTTACGTCCATTTCTTTTTTCCCTCATCATCATGGAATTTTACAGGAATTATTGCTCTTACCTGCATTATTCTCCCTATCTCTGAAACCTGCAAATGCAGATTCACCTTGGATCCCCTACCTGTTTCAGGTTTTGTGGAAGTCTTTTTTAGTGATTCTGAACTAGTGACTGCTTTTCAGGAGCAGCTGTCTATGATGGTTTCTGTCACTTGTACTATTGCAGCATTCACAGTTAAACTCTGAAATCTTTCTCTGCAATTTGGTAATGCTGAAATCAGGGCCTTTTCTGCGTTTGCAACTCCATCGTCATGTTGCTTTGAATCAGAGTTCTCAGTTGTTGCAGAATACTGTTTTGATTTTGCTTCCGTAATAGCAGTTTCCAGATCACCTGCCCCTTCTGTACATAAATGTTACAATGACCTTGTATGACCCTGCAGTCTAGTGAGTGTGTTTTATTATCTGGGCCATGGATACACCAAATCTGATGCAATATGCTATGAGAGATAAACAAAAGAAATGGAAAGATCTGCAGGATGCCCTATTGGTGGAGAACAAACATTGCTCAGTATATTCAGGGAAGGAAAGTTAGGGAAAGTTTTCCCTGCACTACAATTAATTGAAAAATTAGACTCTTGTGAACATCTGCTGGTTAACAGTGCAGTGCTTGTCTGGAGCTCAGGAAGACTGGGTTAGGACTCCCTTTGAGCCCAGTTAGGAGCTTGACTAGAGAAGTTTAGAACATGTTCTGCACAACAGCACCTCCTGTGTGCTACTTGCAGTTCAAGTGAATGGTGCTGAACTGCTCAGTAGTTTTTCCAGATTAGTAATTGGTACCAGAACTTCCAGATTAACTTTCTTTCCCCAGTTGAAGTATTAGGGTTTTGACTAACTGGAGTCCTTGACTAGATTTCAGCTGCCTAGAACTGTTCTGTTAGAATAATACAGTCTTTTTTAAAAAAACACATGGCTGACACAGTATTTACTGGGCTAACTTCTGAAAGTTCCGTCTTAAAAGCCTGTATCAACAGTTCATTTCACTAGGTTTTCAGAGGGTTTTAAAATGCATTGAATTCTGCATTTAACACATAGTTTGTCTCTCTTTTTTTTTTTTTTTTCTCAGTCTTCTGTTGCTGAATTTATGGTGAAATATGATGAAGATCTGTAATCTTCTCCAAATGTAACTTAGTTGCTAAAAACAAAACCCCATAAGATCAATTGGAAGATAAATAATGTGCCAGTAATAATATTTTACTTCTTGCAAATCATTCTTTTGCATCTAATGAAACTAAGAAGGGCACTGGCACACCAGTTTGGATTGTATTTTTAGAAGTCACATGTTCCTAACATCCATTTCATGTGCATGCGTAGTAAACAATCGTGTCTCCAATGTATTAGCTGTTGTCAGCACACACATAAACATATGTTCGTGTGAATACACGTACCTGATCCTGAGGCTGCTCAATGTGGTATATTCAGTGGGAGTACAATGCTTAAAGGAGATACTTTGGCCAGGTGATTTGCTTTTTACAACAAAACAGAAGGAAGTGAACAATACATGTTATATGAAACTGGCAGAGAGATGGCAGAAACAAGACAGAACAGCGCTCATGATAGATGCAGGCATCTCTCAGAAAAGTGGAACAGAGGCAAGTTTGCTGCAAAGGCATTGCACATTAGAGTTGTTAGAATTCTTTAAAGGAGCTTAGAGTCTTGTAGGTGAACTTGGCAATGTGTCTCAGTGCAGGGGAAGCAACAGTAAAAAGTGTGGAGAAGTGTTTGTAAAATACCCCAGTGCAGTGCAAAAGTCGGTGTCCGAGAAGTCAGCAGACCAGTTCTGGCTGAGATAAGGATGAGAGATGAAGACATCAAGGATGATAAAAAGGGAGAGCCAGCCCAGGAAAAGAAACTGAAAGAGCATGGCTTAGTTTAATGAAAAGAAAGGCACAGAGGGGAAGTGATGGCTCTCTAAAAATAACTTGCCATAGAGGGAGAAGTTATTTAAATGGAAAAGATTGTTGGCAAAAGTATGTAAGTGGGTGTAAACAGTGCAGTGTTAAATTTAATCTGGGGTTTAGATGTCTATCTGTCAGAAAACTGAGCTGTTGGAACAGTATCTTGACAGAGTAGTGAGGAGCAAATTAGGAACCATTCTAAGTGAGAATAAGAAGCAGACCTTGTGGCTCAGAACTTCTATTTCAGTCCTGTGTCCTAGAGGAAATGTTGATGTTTCAAAGAGACCAGCTGTGTTACAAGGTTGGGTATAAAGAAGCAAAGATTTCTAAGGTATTGCAGCAGAATCAAAGTACAGATGTCATCCACTCTGCTGGTTTCATGTGCAGGGAAGATTCAGATCCAGGGAGAGTGGAAGGATAAAAGGTAGAACCCACTGGGATCACAGTAGCCATTGTCCTAAAGCCAGGATTGTTAGACAGCCTCTCACAGTGCCCTCATCTTCCTTTCTGGGCACTGCTGTCCCAGCAACTGCAAAGAGAGTTTTGTTCTGTTAGCAATATCGTGGCAATTAATGTTGGTTTTAATGAAACTTGTATATTTTTCCTTTATACTAGGTCTGACTGATAACCAAGCAGTTGTCACAGTAAGACTTTTAGCAATGGCCCGACTGTACTCAAGTTTATTCGCTGTTTATTTTTACTGCAGTAACTCTGTATAGTTAATTAGCCCTCTTGGCCTTTGATTTCTTGCTTGTTCAAAGGACAATAAAGCCCTACATTGTTGTAGATTGTTACGCTACAAGAAATCTAGCTGTTTCTGTGCAATGTTTCCTATCCCAGTGAGGGTCCCTAAATCTCATTCTTCGCTGGCAACCCTTGCCCTGTGCTACTAGAAGAGACCACTGAATAAGATGCATTTCCCCTTCTTTCCTCTTAGCACAGATTTACTTGCTATGGGAACTGCTGACTGTAGATCACAAATAGCTGGGTAAAATGATCAATGGTTTGCTTCATTGAAATGAAAATCTAGTAATAGGATGAAGTGTGTTATTGTTAGATTTACTATGGTGATAACCCACAGAAATGTTTAAGAGATTGTTGCATCAATTCATTTTCCTTTGTAGCACAACCTTGTGGAAGCTGACGGTTACTATGGTTTCACATTGCTCAGCCTTAGTTCCTCTGGAAAAAAAAAAAGGTTCCACAGTGAATGAAGTATTGTTGTAAATTGAAATCCGGGAAGATAAAGGAGTTTAAATTTGAAGAGAATTTCAGTAAAAACATTGAAAAAGGGACAGAAGAAAAGTGGCAATTTGTAGAAACAAACTTACAAGGCACTGAGAAATTGGAACTTCAGTACCTTTCTTTGAGCAGGACAGATGTGTTTAAAGGGCAAGGGCTTTTCCAGCTTCTGACTCTGAGGTACATTTCTCTGCTTCTGCCAGGACTATGGTGAAAGAGGGGAAATCAGTGCTGAGATAGATTGCTCGATTGAAAAGGCTTCATTGTGTTTAATGTCCTCATTGGAAATTCTTCCCATAAAGAAAAAACTGTTCTATCTCATGCAGAAAAATATTATTTTTAAAAAAGGCAAGAGGATCATATTAGGAAGAAAAACTACTCTGTGGCATGGTAGTTGCACAGTGCTTTGATAACATCTTTGCCCTTTATATTTGTGGATTTTAGGAATCATCCCTTTTGTTTCATAGATACCAATGTTTCAGCTTCTCTACCTTCTGTTGTCTTCATCAGTTGACAAGGAGTGGCCAGACCCTTTGTCTTGCCTTAAGATAGAACAGAAGTCTTAGTGCTTTAGATATCTATAATGTAGCATTTCTGACAAGCTACTGCCCCTGACAGCTCTGTGCAGAAGAGGTGTGATGTTCACATAGATTACATTTTGATAATTAGTAAGATGAAAGGCCTGTTTTATTTTTGTATGGAAAATTGGTATGGGTGTTGCATGGTATCTTTAGATATAACAGGACCTGGAAATTAGACTCTTAAATGTCCCAATGACATCAGATAGGCATCTAATTATGGGAGGATATTTAAAGCCCTTTTCCATGTCAAGTTTCTGATCTATTTATAGAGTCATTAATTCTCTCTTTTTTTAAATAAGAGTATATCATTACTAATTCAACTTAAATATTTGGCCCAAATGCTTTAGGAATTATAATGTTCTGTTTATGCATAGTTGCTTTCTGCAGGCATTTTTTTGAAAGAGTACAAGGAGCTATGATGCTTTATAAAGTTTGTATACAGAATATGCATAGGGATCTATTAAGTACCAGTTTATTCAGAACTGTAGCAGTAGGTAGTAAAATTCAGGGCTATTAATAGCAAGCATACACCCAATACTTATGTATAATATAGCTGCCTGTCTCTCCTGGGAGGTGATGTGTTCGATATAATCACACAGGAGCCAGCTAGAGCTCCGTTTCATTTGCTGGTGAGCCTCTGCTGGCTAAAAATACCAGTAGGAGAGTTTGGCTGACTTGCATATATCATCTGCCATATTCCACTTTTCAGGAAGTAATTTTTGAAACTGAAACTATTCAGATTTTTATTTCTTGAGATCAAGGAAAGACCAGTTCTTATTTTGTTCTAGTCACAGGAATGGATCTTGAAGGTAGAAAGCTCTAAGAAAAATGTATTACAGACATATATATTTGTGTATTAGACATATATGTTACAGACATGTATAATCCAGTTATATATTACAGACATATATATATGGATTTATTTGAATACCAAAATAACCTCAGATTATTGAGAAATTTTAGTGCAGTGTACAGTTAGTTTAAAGAGTGGCTATTTTGTCCTCATAATCTTTAGAAGTATCTTTAATGTTTGCTTTGCCAATTAGTGTTTGTATCATCTGAAGGCAACAGTTGAATGAATAATGTGCTCCTGTGTTAGGACTGACAGCATAGATCATTTATTAGCTTTGCACCATATTAAAATCCTCTAGAAGAGTCAAAACCTTTCCTTGGTTTCCTAGGTCCTGGACATCTTGGAGTCTTGGCAAGAACAGAGTTGAGATGTGATGCTAAGGCCTCTTAATTCCTGTTTTTGAATAGCTGACTGGCTTTTTCTCATATTAGTGCTCAGAAATCTCTAAGCTACTATTTAAAGAACATTTTTACTAGAAAACGTTGTGTACAAATGTTGATGTTTAGTTGTTGTCCTGATGTTTCAGGACACTTTCCCCTCTCCCTGATGATAACCAGATTCTGTGATTCTCTAGAAAGAAAAACTGGCAGCATCAACCTGAGAGTGAATGCAAATGGGCTGTGTTTACATGCTGCACATGTAGTGCTAGGCTTTGGTGTGACTTCAGTCTGACAGCTCAGATGATTTTCCGTATATATGGAGCAGGGCTGAGAGATTTTCTGAGCCTTTGGCTTTTAGTAGCTCCTAGTGGACATGCTAATATTGTTGTGAAAAGCAAAATATTTTTCTTCTGACTGTTTGTGATTTTATAGACCTTTGTATTTACCACCCACAGTTACTTATTTCCCACACTAAAGAGCCTTAACTTACTATCGTTTTGGTATTGCAGCTGTTCTATATCATTAACATCTCTATTGCCATTTTTTTTACCTTTTTGTACTCTAGCTGTGTCCTTTTTGACATGGAGTAGCTAGAACAACACAGAAAACTTGAGATGCTTATTATGTGTCTGTAATGATAAACAATTTGCATGCACATTTTTCATGATGCGCTTAATTAAAATCAGAAAAGGAACTAAATAAGCTTTCTCCTGAGTCTAGATACTCTTCAGAACATTCTTTTAACAGAATTTAAGAGACCAAAAGTCTCTTTTTCCTTCATTCTTTTAATTCTTGTTTTAGTGATTCAACTTCTTTCTGTTCTTCGGGGGACTCATAATGACTTTCTCTACAAATCCACTTGACATTATATAGATCAAATTTCTGCTCTGTGTGTTTATGTTCAGGTGCAGGAATACATGTACACACCTTCAGCCTTCTGCTCCCAAAATCTCCCTTTGTAGCTCCTTGGCCTTTGGGAAGATGAGCAAGTCCTTTTGCCTAAATGGCAAATAGATTTTACTGCAGGTAAAGAGAGGTTATCCTCCTCCTCTAAACAGCACAACAAAGGAATAAAACTCTGTTTCTTTTCTCCTTTGTTAGATTACAAATTGTCTTAATCTTTCTAGTAGTGCAGTATAGCAGTACTGACCATTTAAAGTGGATTATAAGTCGCAAAGTATTTACTCACAGACACTTAAGCAGACCTCAACAGCTAAGTTTAAAATTGGAAAATTTAAGGATATGCTTTAGTAACTCCCTGTACTTTTAAAGTAAACATACATCCTTTCCACTCACTTGTTTTCCCTCCACAGAGGACTGTAAAATACAGCACTCAGTGTTTCTCTTAAAATTTAATTGAGGAAACTGTGATCCCATAGAAAAAAAATCCTGTCTAACTTGGTCATTAAAATCAAATCTCATACATCTGGAAAACACTGTTCATTTCTTGTGTTGCACAAAAATTAGCATGGTGGATGAATGGAAAAGAAAACAAGGGATGACACATTCCATCGGTTATATTTATACTGTACTGCATGTATGAAATATGAAGAAAAAGTTGGTATGAAAGGATAAATGCAAAAGTAATAGACCATTAAATTTACCCTGACCATTCCTGAAATCTGCTCTGGTAAAGTTCAGAGTTCCTAGCAAAGAGATACTCTCTTTTTGCACCTTGTTCCTCAGAAGTTATGGCTATGTGTATATATATCTTTTCTCATGACCCACTCAACAGGTGAATGTTAGAGTTGATGCATTTACAAAAGGTAGTTGTAGATGTCGATTATTTGCTTATGCTTTGTGCCTCCTTTTTGTTGTTGCATGTAGGTTTTCTTTGTCATGTTAATGGCAGTTAAGGTGAATGAAGATGTGGAAGTGTCTGCACAAGTCACTAATGGATGCTGACAAAAGTGGGAATAAAGTCTTTTAAAAGAATAGCCATCAATATCAGAATAAATTGTGAAAGGAAAAAGAGCAGATGGAACTCTGAAATATGAGCTTCTTTTCTGGGGCTGGATGGATCATGATCCATGAAGTTTTTGGACCATTCAAAGCATAACAGTGCTGCTAGATACTTCATGTAAAAGATGCAATGCCACTGTAGATTAGCAGTATGTGTGTGTGTGTGTGTGTATATATAGTGTATAGGTCTGTGTGTGTGTGTGTGTGTGTGTGTGTGTGTGTATATATATAGTGAATACTGCGAGCTGCTCACAGTGCTCGCAGAGGCATGATGTCTCCTGATCTGAACCAAACAGGGAAAGATGGCTCAGTGAAGCATTATCATTTCAGGCAAGATTTAAAATTAATGTGGTTTCTCCACAAAAAAATAAGCAAACAGGAAAAAAAAGAAAATGAGGGAATGACTTATTCTGCTATGTAGCTGTACTGGAAGCTCTAAGGAAGTCGGATTCAGTAAATTGCAATCTGGCATGATTCATGGTATAGAAGCGCAAAAATGCTCTTTATGCTTCTGTCCTGTCAATGGTAACACATTTGGGAATGAAAAGATCTATTTTGTACTCCTGACTCTGACAGGGAGTTAATTTCCATATGTCTCTCTTCCGATCTTTGTCTACGTGAACGTTTTCACACTACATGTTTATTCTGGGCTTTATAAAGTAAGGGCATGGTCCTTACTGATATCAATTCTGCAACAAGCAGCAGCTATGTTACTGCTATGAAGACTGTCAGGAAAACCTGCAGTGGCATTTTGCCTAAAAATCCAGGCTTCCAAGCTAGAGTAATGCCATTCAGCTATTTAGATGTCTGTTGATCACTCAAGTTAATTCTAACTCGTTGCAAAATCAACAATTATAAAGCTTCAGTGTGCATCTCAATGCGTTTGCTTTGCTATTGTGGCAGTCTTAGAATCATGAGACCCACAAAAATTTATGTGAATAAGATCGCTTAATTTTCAGTTAAAGATGTTGCATTTTAAGCCAAATAGAAGTTTTAGGAGCTTGTGATGGAACTCTGTTTTCTTCCTTTTGTGCTGTTGGATCAGGGAATATGTGTGAGCTTGTTAATAAAACCTCTTTAGGATCTGTCTCTAGTCTGAGTGTTTTGTAGAAGTGTATGCAACTTTGTAAAACTTAATATACTATAATTGAAAATGCCCTTTGTGTCAACACAGAAAAAATATACATAATTATATTGACAGAAATGTTGGACCAAATGTTATAACTGAGTAGCCTTCACCTACAAAACGTATTGAAAAAAAAAGTTTGACTACTTTCTTATTGGGAAGTAAAGGAGAATTATAGGTCTTTGTTCTTCGATCTTTGGTGAGTCTTGTTCTTAGGCATGTAAAAACATTTAAAAAACATGCGAGTCCTTAGAGATATGCAATTATATTTCATCCTTTTTTCTGTGAAGGAACCTTAAGCTTTCAAAGAAATACAGTGTTAAGAATTAGGTCTGGCAGAAATGACTGAATCTAATCCTAGTTTTGGCAGTAATTGTAGCGTAACCTTGGGCAAGGCACTCAAGCTCTGAGAATATCAGTTTCCCAGTTACATTTTATCATATTTCATGACAAATCTTCTATGCGTGATACTGGGCAGTAATATGTTAGATTCGAAAAAGGAAATAAATATACTGTAGGGGTAAAGTAAGATCAGACAGGGGAAAAAGCCTGGCAGATTTCTTGCTGCTAATAGGAATTTCTGAGGGATATATTAGTTAAAAGAACAGGTTGGAGTTATACGAAAGTAGATGTGCAAACTTTGCCCCTTTTCACTGATCTGAAAGGTGGTTGCTGAGACTCCCCTTGCTTGTCACCAGGGCAGAGGGGCCACTGTGGCTTGAGTGGCTGAGGCCAAGCCTAGAGGCCCTGGCCTGCCTTCCCTGTCCTTCAGCCTCTGCTCAGCAACCACTGACAGCCCTGCACCTTCCCGTGGGTGAGGCTTTTGCTGAGGGGGGAAAAAATGTGATGTTACTGTAGCAACTGGGCTGCTAAGTAGCCCCTTCCAACTTGTTAGCACCACTGTCTTCCTGTTCTTTTTCAACTTTTTCATTTTGAGAGACTTGGACTATATATTCCAGTGCTCAGGTTGTGGAGCTGAGCTTGTCTTTTGAGCACCAGGTCCCAGTTCTGCCCTTGTGTAGGTAGCTGTAAATGCCAAGAAACTGACCGCCCTGGGATGTGGCTTGATCCTGATAACATCGATATGGATGCTGTCTATGTGCTGCCATCAGGAGGAGCAGGATTTAAACCACTGGATTTATAAATCCTTGATTTAACTGTCTCCCTGATTTCTCCAGCAAATATTTTCTTTTACTTTCTTTTTTTTTTTTTTTCCCCAGCAGTCTTAATATTTGTACTGAGAAGTAGAGGACATAGCTATGAAATGCATTCAGTGCTTTGAGCTGTTCCCTCCTCTTGAAGGGAATTTTTCAGCAATAGGGCAAGGATTAACCTTGTCATTTTTGTCACCCAGGGGGGAGTTTGTTGCATAAAAGGCCTTAACAGTATTCTTTCATCTGGGATGTAGCCTGGGTTGCTCTCCCTCAGTTTTAACTACTTAACTGAAGCCTGTAATTTAGGAGCCTTTTTGCCCTTAGGCTTGGGTCCCTGTCAGCCAAAAGAGTCAAATTTTCATTTGGCTCACATCACCCTGCCATGTGATTGCTGCTTTTTAAGTATGAGAGGGGATCTCTACTTCTGGTTACTATTACCTGAAGAATTATTTTATATGTAAGTGACTATTTTTGCCCTTTTTGCTATATGGAATCTGGAATGCATAAATCTCAGGCCTGTGATTCATAAGACTTTAGGAAAGTAGAAGAAATCTGTCATTTCTTTTCTACTTGTATACACCCTTGACTCTCTTCTCACAGCCATAAAATAGTTAAAAGACCTCAAACACTTAGCTAAACTTAACAGGTCTTTTTCTCTAAAAGTTGAATTGTTGTTACGTTCCATATATTAGCTCACTGGCTCTCAGGTGAACAAACAAAAATACTGCAAGCATAAGCTGACTGACATCAGCAATTGCTGCAGGATTTCCAGAACATAAAATGTGCCTAAATGGAATATTTTTATCCTGATGCTTTCATGTTTTTTCAAGCATCATTTTAATGTGCCATGCAATTTAACTACATGTTACTACCATTTAGGAAAACCATATCTGCCTCAAGTTTTCCTAGTTCTTAAAAAACTTTAAACGTTTTGTTCATTTTAGAGTTTTGTTTTATTAGAGTCAGTAACTGGCATAGTAGTTTATTCTCAGAAGTAGGTCACAAATTCAGAATGACCAAATAAAGGCATTACAGTGTCTTGCATTGAAAGGTTTTGGTGTTTCTTCATTTTCCATGAGAGAGGAAAGTGGAGAAATACAGTTCTTTAAAGTGTCAAATCATAGGGTTCTGAAAAGAAAAAAAATATTTCAGAGAGTAAACTATTCAGACTTTATTGGAGGGGTTTTAAAAAGTTGTAAATATGCTGTAATTCATTTTGTTCTGCTGTTTTTTACCCTGGAAATTTGTCTTATCTAAAATAATGAAAGAATCTGTCATATCTAAAAATATGAAAGAAAAGAAAAGGAAGAAAAGACATTTAGAGAAAGAAATATCAAAACAGATTTTTGTTTTAGATTACTTAGCCTAAACAGTGTGGGTTTTTTTTAAGCATTCCCATATTTGTCTGTGCTGAATAGTGTTAGCTGCTGTAAATATTTCAGGAGCCAAGATGTAAATGATCATGTTTTGCATGAACTAGAAAGCAGTGCAGAAATCTTTCATTTTCAGTCTGTTTTATATAGTCCAAAACAAGGGTAGATGTAAATCACCATTGCACTGCTCCCTTCAGATCAGTTGTGTTGATTTATTTTTTGGGAGAACCTGACCTTCTTAGCTGAAACAGATGCGATAAAGATTGTAAACGAGTAGTAAAACGATGATAGTAAATGATTGTAGCAAGGTAGTATTTTTCAGCACAACCCTTAAGTAGCCTTCCTTTCTTTAAAAATGTTGTGACTTGAAAGCTTGATTGGACGGGTGTTTTTTGAGGTAGCTGAAGTATTTGAGGTGCTGTTTGGGAAGCTAGAAGATCCTCTCTAGTGGTGTTGGGCTTGGATTCATTATGTTTTTCAGTGATCTTGGACTTCAAGGTCAAAGATGTTTTTCTAAAAAATCTAGCAGGGAGAACTGTACTAATCCTTGTCTATTTTGGGCCACATTAAAGGGTGACCTGGAGTAAAAAGTTCATATTTTTTTGTGGGGAAGGGTCAAAATTCACTTGAAATTTTGTTTACTAATTCCCTTTAGAAAAATTGTTGTTAGAGTGTTCTAACAGTGGTAGTGTTTGAACAAGCAAGCTGAGGCAGGTTGCTGGGATCTAGTGCTCTCGCTGCTGCTTACATTTCTCATCCTGATTTGGGGAGTGCCTGGAAGCATCATTTTTCCTGTAGCCTTGGCAGGTGCCTGGTAGTGTGGGACTGTGTTAGGAATTTCACTGAAAGAAGGGGAAGTGCCTTCATATAGGGTTTATGGCAGAGAACTTGTACTGCTGAAAGCTAGCATCATTAGTGATTAAGAAACCTTTTGTATGGGTAAGCATAAATGGTTGTAGACTGCTAAAATTGAAAATAACAGAATTGGTCTGTGCAACCTCTGCTCTTCTGGACTAAGTGAATGGCAGGGCACGATGCAGAAAGCAGTACTAAACACCCGGTGTTTCCTCTGTACATCTGCACTGGTTGAATCAACGGCACCGTTTCCGTTCCAAGAACGTTCATTTCACGTGTGGTAAGTGTCTTGCCAAAGTGTACCTGGTAGCACTGTGCTCTAATCAGACTTTTGTTCTGTGGAGCACATGCAGTGCAGCAGAAGCCTCTCAGGTTTCAGGTGGAGCGCGTGGTGCGTAGCTCTGGAGGATGGCTTACTGGTGTGACCCTGGAGAAGCTAGAGCTGGCACCGGGCTTAACCGCAGCAAGGACTGGACTCACCCTTTCCCTATATTAATGCAGCAGTTCAGGAAATGTGGTAGTCAGGAATTTGCAATAAGGCATTTTGGTAATTCAAATGAAACCTGACCACAGCCATCAACGCCCAGTTGTTCCTTGGCCACCTGATCTGAAAATCCCCAGGGCTTGCGGCTTTCTCTGTTAGACCTCCTACGTAACACACAAGCGTGCCCCGCTGCCAAGCAAGCTGGAAGCAGTTTCTGCTCGTGATCTGCAGAGTCTCCCAACCTCGGTCAAGCCAGTTAATAGGCTGGCTGTGTTGCATTACATTGCAGTTGTGTCCCTTCCATGAGGTTTCTTGAGAAATCTGCCATCTCTTTTACCTAACAGTCCATAAGTAATTGCTGGTTAACCAGGAATTCTACTCCACACTTCATATTCACGAGCAGATTGGAAACTGTTACGTCCATAATAGGAGGAGAAGTCTCAGAATTTTATGGTATGCGTGGCAATAAAAAGCAAAGCAATTGTCACATGCGTTTTGGCTTGAAGGATGACAAGAAGCAGATGTGTGGCATGCCTTCTTCCTTCCCTTGCGTGCCTGCCAAATGACGCAAAATTCTTAAATGTTTTCTGCTTTTTGTTGCAATTTAATCTTCTCCTGAATAAACTGAATATGACAGTGAGTCCATCCAGAGCAGTTGTAGAGTTTGACATTTCTGTGGCTTTTCAGAAAATACTTGATTTACATTAGTTTTAAAGAAAAGTAGGGAAGGATTGTATTTATCCTGTGGTGAAAAGACTAAATATGTATTCAGGTTAGAAAACCATAAAAAGCATGCTCTCCATTTACAAATAATGATTGTATATTTGAACAACACAGAGGTCAGTGAAGTCTCTTGTGCAATTTAGAGCTTTATTTTTTGTGTGTGTTTAGATGCTTATGTCTGCTCAAAAAAGAGATTAGCCCCACGAACGCAACATTGAGGTTATGACATAGAGCAGATACTTGTGCCCAAGGTAATGGCTGTCCATAGGAGATCCCGTTTGTGTCTGATCAGTGGAGCCCAGAGTGCCCGTACCAGCCACCATTAGTTTTTCAAATATTGTTATGGCTTCAGAATTCCTCACACTCTGTGTAAATGTATTATCCTACTCTGTGTCTTCCTGAGTCTTTGCCCACAATGATATTCCACGGCAATGATGTCTCCAGGCTATTCGTGTATGGTCTCTTCCAGTATTCCTCCTAGAGAAGTACAGACTTCAGGAGTCTTCTCAGGCCAAGACTGCATAGTTAGGTCTGGCATGTTTGCAACAAGTCAGTCATGAGGTCAGCCCGCAATTTTTCAAGCAATCTAGCAGATAATCTACACTTGAGACAACTGAATCCATTAAATGAAAACTTAATTTTATTTTAACCATATGAAACTGGGTAATAAACTAGCTCATAATCTTCAGTCTTACAAGAGATGTCCCTTCTAGGCTAGTTGAAGGAAAGGCATTCTGTTTTAAATAGCCAAGACAGACTTGTTAAAATGTTCTTAAAGCTGCAAAGCATATTCTAAGCTTGAACCACATTCCAAATTAAAGCAGTCTTTTCTTTTTGCAAATACAATATGTGTAACTGCCACTCGTGCAAATGTGCATCTTATTTTACTAGGCAATAAAACTAGATTTCACTTCTCATTCCTGCTTCCATGATTGTTTCCTGCTTAGAAAGCAGTGAGAAAATAGATCAGTTTAGCTTTGTGCACAAGGATTTATGATTTCTATAGGAAACTTTCTGTGTAAATAGAGTGGAAAGAGTGAAATATACAAAACCAGGAGGAAAAGAAATGTTAAGTATTCTAATGCTAGATTGTAACATTACCAATTAAAACATGAAGATGAAGAAAGGGTACCAGAATTCTTTCTCCCTCTAACTTTCTTTACCTGTGAACCTTCATTTCTAATAATAATAATACAGCAACATGGATTTAACATAGATGAGAAGGGCTCCTTTTGCATTTTGTGAAGCCTCAAATGTGATACAACAAACAAAATTAACCTTTTTTCCTAAAGTTAAAAGACAGATGAAGACTTCATCTCAGCACACCTGGATACATCATGTTTGTTCTTGAGTATCTAGCATATGTTAAATGTTCTTAATGTTCATTTTTAGTAAGTTAGAAGTCTTGAGGCTTTTCTTCTGAAAAACATAAAATAGGATTTCAAGTAGGAGTCATGCATTAATTGTATTACCAAGGGAAAAGAGCAACTTCGGAGACTACCATAATGTTGAGTTACTTGTTGTAGCATTGAGCTGATTTTACCACAGTGAGACCAAAGTTATTTTCCTCATTTAAGTTCATCAATATCTATTATAACTGCAGTTCTTCCTTGTCTGGCTTAAGTGAGCTAATTCTTAAAACAATTCTGGAAAGAATAAAAATTAAGACATTTTATGTTTTGAAATAATACTTTGTTCTTGTCATATGATTTCCTCCCCTCCACACACACACATTTCTAGGAGGGAACATTAAAAAGTATCTTGGCCTCCACCGATAATTGCACTCCAAGAAAATATTGGGCCATGAGCAGAATTTAACGTATCCCAGCAGTCTATTACTTTGAAACCTTTGCTGCACACTGAATATCATCAGTTACATGGAGCAATGTATTTCTGCTGCTGAGGAAAGCAAGGATGCTAATTTTGGGGTGTCTGAATGGTATAATTTGATCAATGTGATGGTGAGTGATAAGACATTGTACAGCAGTAGGGAATTGGCTGGACCTGTTAATTACTTATGGCCAGGCTTTTAAAGAGGACTGTTTTGCTTGGGTAAATCTATAGCCTTTTTATTTTTAAAGGTTTGAATTTTTGTAGCTGTAACTGAATTGTACTGATCTCTTCGTTAATGAGGAAACTGTTTAGGAATAACAGGTTGAAAATGAAGATATTTGTAATCTTTTATATGGAAAAATAGCGTCCTTCATTTTCTGGTGTTGCCTGATGTTATCAGTACTTTGTCCAGAGCTGTATGCATTCGACTCCCTTTGTATTCCCTGCAGAAAAGAGGGCAGTCTGTTTTCTAAGAATTACATTTCTTTCATTGCATTACCTACTGAATTACATTTGTAAAATACTGTAAAAGAGTAGCTCGCTCCAAGTGGAGTCTATGGATTTTGAACCTGGGTCACCCAGTTCATCAGCCTAATGCTGAATCAGAAATTCCATATTGCTGTTACAGTAGAAAATACAAGAGCTCCCTTAACACAGCTTCCATCTGACACATTGGCAAGCAGGCTCTTATTTTTGCTTTATGATATACATTCCACCTCTCTCTCCAAGGAATAGGAGCCTAATATCTTGTCAGTGTTTTGAATTATGATTAATTGTTAAAGCATCACAATTTCTGCAGTAACATAAAACTTAGAGCAATTTATATTTCTACTCCTTTTTTTTGGACATAAATAGCTGTTGGAGTTCAGGGAGTTTTATCCTGCCATGTTTAAGTCTCAGTGATACCAGCAGGTGGGTTTTTTTTTTTTTCTTCAGAAGATTTATTGCTTTTCAGTGAGGTAAAGGGTGATAAAAGTGTTAAAGAAAGATTCTTTCCTGCCTTGCTCTGGGACTTTCTGTTGTTTTTCCTCCATAATTATGAAGACCTGTGTAGAGCTACTGTTCAGAGGGTAGCACACTGTTGTTGCAGTTTTATACTCAGGCTGTTGTGATTGCCATTTATGGTTGCCTCTTTTTTAGAAAACTTCAAGAATAGAGTCTTTTATTTTAAGAGCTTTGTTTTTCTACTGTGAAGAGGAAGAAATACCCTAAAATTACCTGACAAAACTTCATATTCTTGCACCATTGCTTCTGTTCAGTAGCGTGTTCCTCTGTTTTCAGGCCTGATACTGGGAACCACTCCTGTTGCAGCTTAGTAGCCTTAGAAACAATAAGAGGTAGCCCAGAAAGTCACGTTCAGGTAGATAACAGAAGGTGGCATTGATAGAGGTGACAGGTTAGCATTTGTGTCCGCTTCTGACACCTATTGATTTGTCACTGGCCCACAAGGAGCAATTAGGAATTAAGAATGACGTTGAAGGATTAAGACTCATGCTATGTGAAGGCTCAGAAAGGTACAAGTGTACGTGGCATGCCATGGTGAAAAATGTAAGGGGGGACCTTTACTAAGTATAAAGGTTAATCCAATTCATTCTACCCAGTGAAACAGGATCGTTTTGATAAGCTAATCGGTAGTGACAGACTCCTTCCTTGGGGAAACTTAATCAAGTCCTGTATGATTTAGTTGAAACAGCCCCAGAAAATGCTTGGCTCTTGACTTGATCCTGCTTGCTGCCAACCAGCAAATTTCCTTCCAGTGCATTAATTCCAGGCACACCCTGTTGGTTGGGCTGTTGTCTTTGAACAACAATGCTAACATCAGAATTTGAGTTAAACAATACTCACAGCTGTCCATGGACAGACTTGCTAGTTTTTAAGTCAAATGCATCTTTTGAAGTGATATAGTCCGTAAGAGATTCTTTTTCGACATCTTTGGAAACTCTTGTATATTTTTGCACTCCTGCAGGGTACTTAGTTACTGCTCTAGCATGAGGAAACACTGTTTTACTCTAATGTGTAAAATGTGTTTCTTGGAAAAGAAAAAAAAGAAAAGGAAAAACAACTATAAGGAAATTAAAATGTCCACAAAATGTTAAAGATGTAAGGTAAAGATAAGATGTTTCTTATCTTTCTGTTGAATGTTTAGTTACCTGCTTGTGTAATTCTCAGTTTTGTGTGTGGTTTGAAACATGGATTCAGTGAGAACTCTTCACATTACACATTTCAGTCAGAACCTTAAATAGTTAAAAATTCTGTGATGTTCCTTGCACTGATGATATGGAAACATTTTCTCACTCTTCGTGTTTCAACCTTCAAAAAAATCCCGAGATCTTGAAAACAGTACACATTAGAGGTATATGGATATAATTAGGTTATTAGATGTTCAGTACCAGTCATGCTCGGGATAATGCAGTTTCTCATAAGTATCCTTCAGAGTCTGAATGTAAGAGTTGTCTTGGACAGATCCCAAAATTTTATTGGGATGAGGTCAAGTGGAGATTACTTGGCTAGTTTCAGGACTCCTGCTATGGCTCAAAGAGACCCAGGACTCCTCTGTTTTCGTAAATTCTTCCTCAAGTTGTTAATCCAGTTCATGGCATGGTTAACTTCTTGTGGAAGTCCAGAGACTGTCTATTGGAAACCAAATGGAAAATTTGTATTTCATGAAATTTTATACACTGGTGCTCCCTGCAAGCTCTGGCTTCTTTGGGTGTGATCCAAATTGAACTTCCTCATGTCAGGGTGTATGTATGTCTCTGTTTCTTTTGAGAACGGTGGCCATTGCTTTAGAGAATTGCAGTGTAAGCAGATGAAGTTAACACAGCATTTCCGAGCTGATGCATTGGCATATTTAGGCATTTCAACTGTTATTGACTTAGTGAAACTATTTGTCTATTTATGCATAGGTTTCTCAGTCACTAGGTACCACATTCATCCATGGTCAAGTGCTTGTCTCAGCCTCTTAAATCTTGTACATACACCTTCACTTCTCCTTTCTTTTCTTTCTTTTTTTCCTTTCAAGATATTCTTAAAGCAAAGAATGCTTAAAGCAAAGAATGTGGCAAAGAATGTCTTGCAAAGTAGGATTGCTAGCCTGTAAAGATCAAGAAATACTGGGGTAGAATATAGGACTTGAGGTGAACTCTTGAAAGCTGTGTACAGTCTTGTTTCAGCCTGCTCCTGTCCCTGTGTCAAGCCATTTGCGAAGAAGGTAATAGAGTCCATTATTCCTCCCTTTGAAAATGGGATCAATATTTGCTTTATCATAGCATTACTGAGAAACTGAAATCTATTCGGGATTAAGAATTGCTTCCCTGGTACATCAGGCCTCACTTGCTTATGCATTTTAGCATCTTTCTTCCAAACTATCTGTTAACATGACATTTAAATGTAGTTACATTATTTTTTTTCCTTCAGAAAGACAGCAGTTAATTCAACCCCATAAATTCTAGGAGTATTTCTAGATCAAAAGTGTGGCCATTAAAATTTCTTCAGTGAGATATTCAGGATGTTTTAAGGGTTAGTATTAAAGGGAAATGGCTCAGAAAATGAATGCTATCATCTCTTGATTTTATAGCACTGATTTTATTCTCATGTGCAGTCTTGTTCAGTATATAAGGATAGGACCTGTTTCCTGTTGACCATAGTGCTACAGAGTTGAGTTCTAAATCAGGACACTGAAGTCCTGTAAATCAGAGTGCTGCCAGCTGCCCTGATTCTGTCTTGGAGGAGGAAGAGTGACAATAAACCCAACTGCTGAGCACCTCTCCCTGTGCCTCGCACAACCTGCTGTTTGGAGGGAATAGCGCTGGGAACCAGAGGGAGGGAGAGTGCTCTGTGCTGCTGCTTCTGTTACTGACCTCAACTTTCTCTCTAGTTCTCCTTCCTCTGACACTGGAAGTTGCCTGTGCTTACCATGGGGTAGCCTATGGCTCCTTGCAAGCTCCCACATGCAAGCAAGGTCAAGATTCCTAGGGCAAAGAAGCTGAAAGTCTTAGCCAAGACCAGGCAAGGAGGTAATGATTTGTCTTTTCCTAAGATCAATGAAGGAATAATGGTAAGTCTGAAATAAGCAGTAGAAAAGTATTTGCCCTGCTGAAAGTACCAGCCAGACAAAGGAGAGACGAAGGCAAACTATTCAAATACTACCTTGACCTTTAGCATCATGAACGTCTGGGAAGCCATGGCAAAAACAGCTGGCAGAGCCCTTGGGATACTGCATCAGCCCTACTACGGTTCATGTTCTCCAGTGCAGCCAGAGCAGAGGACAGAGGCTCAGATTACTAGAGATCTTAAAGCTGTATTAGCTGTAGGACTGCCTTTAACTGAGTGTCTCTCCAAGATGGAGAGCATTTTCACAAGAAGAAACACACTGCAGAATAGTTTGGGCCCCCGGGCATGAGATTTCCAAGGAAGAGGTGAGAAGACGGGTATCCACGACACCACTGCAGCTGGGTATTCTTGTAGGCAAATGAAACCTTGCCTAGCTGAAGGAGTGTGCCCGCTGCCCGTGAGCTGTGTCCCTCACTGACATCATTTGCTTTGCAGTGACAGCTTGTATTTAGTGCTCTGTGTTTGTTAGAAGAGGATGTGTTTTTTTCTAGAGAGCTTATGAAAAGAAGTAATGAGAAGATTGTCCCCCCCTTTAAGACCTGCAGGACCAGTATGGTCCTGTGAAGTATGCATAGATATTTCAGCTATACACACAAAAAAAATCATTTTCTTATGATGTTGAGAAAACATGAAAGTAAATAATTGGTCTTGCAGCGTCAGCTCAAGTGCTATAGTTACTGTCCCATCTTCCTAGTCTTTTAGACTATTCTCTTTCATTAGCAGTATAAAATATTGCCATTCAATCAGTTACCAAGTGAAAGCAATAATGCATTAACCACCACCATTCATTAGTAAAATAAAATGTGTATGTGCTAGTATTTCTCAGCCCCATATATACTGTCCTGTTGAACCTTTAGTTTGAAATGGCTTCTGCCCTCACCCACCACACAATACGAGCTCTCCACAGGCCCTTGAAAGCGGATATGAGAACACTTCCCAAAGCTCCACTTAATGAGCTGTAAAAATGTTTCTTATTTACCAAATCCCAGCAACTTAACCACAGCCTGAAGAATATAACCACCTCCCTTCTCCCTCGAGCTTTGACATTTATACTGTACATAGGAAAAATGTTTTTAACTGAGAACTCCCCACCCTTTGCTTTCTCAGGGCCATGTCTTCCCTTTCCCTTTTCCATGCAAGCCAAATAGCTGAGTAGTTGTGCATGAGGCTCTGCACGCCAGCGAGAGCAGCGGCCTGAAGCCCTCATCAGCAGGGACTGCTGTGTGATTACTACTATGATCCTCAGACTTCAGTAGTCCCTATTCCTGAAGGACATAAATGAGAAGGATTTATAATACATGCGTATTTTGTCTGTGCCAGATGTAGCAATGATGAGGGAGGAGCCCCAGGCGTTTTGGGAACAGTCCAGTCATTTGTGGGGTTTTGTGCTCAAAAGACTCAATTCTTATACCAGTTGCACTTGCAGCAATTAAGAGTAGCTACACAGAAGTCATAAGCCACTTTCCTAACTGATATGTGTTAATGTAACTGCACTAGCAGGCACAGATTTTTTACCAATTTACACTTGGTAAGCATATAACAAAAAGACTAACTTTCTTCAGATGAGAATTATGTCAGGTCCTGAAGTTCCAGTTTGGTTCCTCCTGTTCCATATAGGCGTTGACCTCAGATCTGGGCAGGGCCTTGGAAAGGTGCTTCCATGAAGAGGATTAGTAATGATTGTGTCTCACAGTATTGTACTTGACAGTTAATTATTTGGAGAGTAGTGTTGCCACCTGTGAACATGGCAGAGATGATAATCTTAAAATATATGAGGGTGTTGTGGTATTTTCTGGTTGTAATGTAAGTTAGAAAAGCAGGTTACTTGGAACAGAGAGTCAGAATGGGACTGGTACAGGTCTTCCAGGACTTTTCTAATCTATACTTTTTTTTTTTTTTGCCTGCTTATCCCCTGTCATGCTGTGTCTCACTTTTTCTATCTGCCATGAATTCTATCAGGAACATCAATGCAGGAGAAACAGTGTGGTATACGTCTTGGAGCTGGTGATATAAGTCAGGCTGGAGTTGGTGTGTGTATTGTGTCTGCCTTTGTGCTTGGGTCACAGGTGTATTGCATAGGTAGTGGGCCCAGCTGGGCCCAGCTCCCACGTTTGTCGCTTACCACTGTCAGCCTCCTATCAGTAAAGGACCACAGAAGAGTGATGACCTACAATGATATACTGCCCAGTTCACACTTCTTTTAATAGTACCAAATGTATTTGTTCCTCTTCAGGAAACAAATAGATTATTCCATTTTTTTCAAATTCAGTAACATTTGAATTAGTAGTTCTGTGCCTTGCTGGAAATTATGTCTTTTTCTCTTCTTTCCCTTAGTCTTGACATAAGTTAGTTTTTCTCACGTGCATTTCAGTAGTTCAGTTTGCTCGTGCTGTCTGGTGTACACTCAGCCAACACAATCAGAGTGTTCTCAAACACTCTTTCGCACCCTCACTTGGGAAAGGGCTGTAGTGTGACCAGTGCTGAGTACAGATCTCACAGCTCCTGTGGCGCTCTCTTCTTCCCAGCCGTTCACCCAGCCTTGAGCAACAACCTGGGAGCTCCTGGCTTTTACATCACTGCTCTTGTCCATCTCCAAACCATGGGCTACTTCCCCATTTCAGAGTTAGAAAAATAAAATTCTGAATTCTCTTCATTTTCTGAAATCTAATGAATTTTCTTCTGTGGCTTCAGTGCAAATAATATAATTAATTCCTTGGCGCAATTACAGAAACGTCTAACTCTCAGTCCCACCGGCAAATCTGCGCAAGTTACAACCACAGATTTTATTTAAATGTTCTGTTAAGTTTGGACAAGCATAAATGATTACACATGATACAAGGAAGGAATTGGGCCTTCAGTATGTGCTGGGCTAGCTGAGGTATAAATTAGCTACATGACTTCATCTGCTATATAAAGCTTCACAGAACTCACTGGTGCCAGTTCAGAAGTTCATAACTTGGGTGGCTGGGCAAGATGGGGGGTTTTAATATGGCGATGAAGGCAGATTGAAACCCCACTTGGCCTAGCTCCCTCCTTGCAATCTGCAGCCCTTTCAAACAAACAGTCTCTCCTGGACCAGCTCCCTTTGCTATCTCACAAACAGGCCCTTCCCCAACTGGTGGAAAGCTGATAAGCCCTTAAAGTCAAAAGCACTATGGTTCAGCAGTTAACCCACCTTTTTCTTTTCGAAGTCCGTAAATCTTTTCTCGCCATCATCCCGAGTTTTTTCCTCCTCTTTAATAAACATGCTCTTCTCAGCCAAGTTCGACACCAGTCTTGACTAAAGACTTCAAAGGAAAGGGAAAAAAAGCTTTTGTGGAAACTTACTGCTAGCTTTTTGTTTTGCCCCTTGCTCACATCAAATATACAAGGGGCCTATGTGAGAGGAGAAACATGTAGCTTGGCACCTGTGCAGAGTAGGAAAATGACTTAGTTTTTATAAAGGCAGGGGAGTGGAGAGCTTGAGGCCCAAGAGAAAATGGTGCTCCAGGAGAGGGGCAGTCTGGAGGAAGGAGCTGCCTTGGGACTTTTTTTTTTCTTTCGTTCTTTCTTTGTTTTTTTTTTTTTTTAATGCAATTGTTTTTCTCAGTGCCTCTGTCTTTCCTTAACAACTAAAATAGTAGTGATTGATGGTTATGTTCAGTGTAATAGGCATATTTGTAGCACCTAAATGAATTATGCTACAGCACCACTGTGCTGTCTCATCCAGATGCTCCTTTCCTCCTTCCCACCAGCTTGGAGAATTTTGTACCTCACAGCTGAATGAATTGAGCCCTCATGTTGAAAGCAGTCAAGTGACAGAACTTTTACAATAAAAGGACTAAGCTGTTTGTTTTCAGAATAAGTTACTTTCATAGTAAGTAATATATACAGTATTTGAGATCTAATTCTGTCTCTTAGCTGTTAGTATGTAGCATTGCTGTCCTGAAAAAAATTTACTACCCTTTATTCAGAATTTTCTCAATATCAGTAGCCCCTAATATACCTTGGTAATCCCATCTTCTTGTGGATTTTCTTGGATCAAAGCCTCATTCACTGAGAAATGTGTAAGTAATTCTTCTCTTCTCTTTGCAAAATCATTTGCCGAAAATGAAAAATGCTAAAAAATGTCCAGGTCTCGATGCAGCTTTAACTCCAAAGGTGTCATACCTGCTGTGAGAATCAATCCACTTGTTGGCTGGCACGAAGTATTTCTTGACCTGACTTAATGATAATAAAATCTTTAATCAGATGCTTGAGACTAATACAGTCTCACTTTTTAAAAGTATAAAACAAATACGTTTAAAAAAAATGAGCAGAATTAGCTAGTCATGTGCAAGGTCACTGGGCTGAATTGGGTTTTTCCCTGCTGGTAAACAGCGCTGTAAAGCAGTCTCTGTGTTTGGTTTGTGAACCATAAGCTCCTGGCTGGAAGAGGAGGCTGTTTAGTGCAGGCTATAGGTACTTTAGCCATAAGCATCACTGGACATGCTACTTTGAGGAGGTCCTACTGCTTTAGTCCTGGTGGGACATCCCTGGCCACATCTCAGGCTTGTGGAAGGTTCAGTACTGTTGAAGGTGTGAGGATTGCTAGCAGAGAGAAAAACAACACAGCCGTTCATTGATTTGACATATGTCGTATACCTCTAGCATCTCTTGCACTCATTTGTAGCTACCTGTCTGGCAATCTGATGTGCTTGGCTTTCCTAATGACAAAAAGGAGTTCTGTGAGGACTTGGCTCTCTCTTCTCATTTGCTCCCTTCAAATGTCTGTGTAGGGCATTGACAAGGCTCTTCATCGTAGTGCACTGTTTGCTTATTGCTTTCCCCTGTCTATGCACCACAGAATAAATTAGAATATCCTTAAAATGCAGCTGCTTACAGGGAAAAGGTTTTTGGAGAAGGTGCAGATTGGAAGCTAGCTAACAGTGTGTCACTGAGGAAAAGATCTAAAAAAGAATCTCTTTTGAATTAATGTAATTTTTAAGGAAGAGATGTTCAGGTCATACACTGCTGATAGAAGTTGAACATTGAGTATTACTGATGATTTTGGAAATTCTATCCTAACTGTTGAAACAAAGGAAACAGATGGTAGGAACAAGAATTATATGTTAAAGACTACATAAGAGAAATTAATGTAAGAAATTCTTTTATTGGATTTGATGAAGTGGCCAAAATAGAATCTTTTCTGATTGGAATCACTCGCATTAGAGATCACTTCAAATTGCAAGGAATTTTCAACTGATTATCTAATAAATATCTCTTCATAGGACACCACTGTGGAAGAAGTAAGCTCCTGTTAATAAGGGACTCTAAGTTTCTCTACAGTCCTACAGAGAGTCCAAGGAAATGAACATTTGCAGTGTATTTATTGCCTGATGCATCCAAGTGCAGTCTGGAGCATGTCATCACTTTATATTCTGTGTGAGGAAGTAGATTGGGAGGTGTTTGGACTCTGAATCCAGTCAGCAGCAAGGTTGCCAGATTCTTCATTCTGTTAGAGTTTCCCCTTCATAATTCAGGGAAAAGAAGACCAAAATCTACTGCCTTCAACACTGCAGAACTCTGCTCATTTGGGTACCTTTAAAAATCAGAGCAGAGTTTAGTTCAACCTAAAAATTGTCTAGTTCCCAGGAAAAATGCCAGCAGAAGGACAAGTAGAGCTACTGCTTAAGTGTTCCTTAGTATTTAGTGTTTTCTCTCTGAAAATTCAATCAGGTGATTCCAGGTGGAATGCAAATCTGACAGTTGAAGCTCACCTGCCTTCTACTGGCTTTGCTTTGTCTTTTGTTTTTTTGTTGCTAGAAATCCTCTCTTCTGTGTCTAAAAGGGGCTTTTACCCTACAATCTTTTACCCTACAACCAACATAAGCTCTGTTGGAACTGAATTTAAATTAAACTCCACTTCTAAAATACACCCAATCACAAAATTGTGTTGGCAGCCAACATCCAGGGTGGCTGTTTCCTCCTGTCTGGAATGAGACTGCTTTTGATTCACCAGGGATCTCCCACATAGCTTTTTATTTTTCAGCCTCATTCCTTTCGACTGGATTTTGACCAGAGCTGAGCTAACAGTTTTGAAGCATATGAAGCAATTCTCCAAGTGTAATCAAGATTCATATAATTTTTGGTTTGATTTTGCTGTGTATCACACCCTAAGGAATTATTTTCCCCCAGAAAAGATCTTTCCCTTTTAATAGCACTTGCGTTTTCTAGATTAGTTTTCAAGCTGCACGTCAGAATAAAGGCAGCTCTATTGTTTTGGTTCCTGGGGTGCCACTGTAAAAACTTTTTTTTTTCCCTCCCCTCTTTTTTTTCCTGGATATTAAAGGCAACCTTCTGCTAGACTTCATGTTTTAAAGATGTAGGAGTGAAATAAAATCATGAGGCAGTTATTGCAGTGGAATATTTTATTGAGCATAATCATGTACCTTGCTCAAGTGTGACAGGTTTTCCATTTCTTCTTTTACCAGTAGTGGAAGTGTTTCAAAGTAAGTATCATTAGGTATCCAAGAAAAAATAACTCTTCAAAGGATAACTTCTATGTCTTAGCATATAGGATACTACTGGTAAAATGAGAGCCACTGGGTAATACCCAGTATGTTTAGTTCTTTGGGTCAAACCCTGACAGTTCCACTCAACCTTTCTCAGATTCATAATGAAATATTTTTTTCTTCCCACACAAGCAGGGAATTCTCTATGAAAATGTTTTTGGGTCTCTGTGGAAGAGCCATGGAGGCCGCATGGTATGTGCACATCCTTCTGCGCTCTCTAGAAAGTGAAGCTGGCCAACAGCTTCAGCGTGGGTGCCTCCTTCCAGCTTGTAGGTGACTTCTCTGGATGTCACGAACAGGAAGGAGCTTCCTCTGCTCCTGCTTAGAGTACTGATGAGGACCTGCAGGACTGGTCAGGAGGTGTCCAGTAGCAGTGCTGTTCCTGGGTAGGATATCCTCTAAAAACGTATTGAACTTATTTAGAGAGGACATCTCTTTTTAGTCTGCTGTAACTGATTCATTTGACTAACCGCGTTTGGTGCAAGCAACATACACTATATTTATGTGGCTGAAGAAATTTCACCCTGGTTCTAGGCTTTGCAGGAGTTCACTTACGAACAAAAAATACTTGAAATACTTTTGTTAGCATTTATGTGGAGTGGCATTTGTTTAGGTTACCTTAATAGATACTCAGATACTATATGCCAAGAATTAGCTTTTAACATGAGCCAGACTCATTTTTGGGAGCAGCCTTTAACTTCAGGTGCATCCCAGATTTTGTTTTGTCCTCACTGGAGAATTCATTTTTGATGATTGCAGTGGAAGATTTAATAGCTTTGCGGAGAGGTGTTCCTTTAGGCTGGGAGACTTGGCCTCAAGTGATCCTGCAGAGACCTCTGTTCTAAGGCCCAAGAAGGTTTCACTGAACTTCTTTTGAGCAGATATTAATACATCTTTCCCTTGAAACAAGTTGTCTTGAATAACAAGCCTGCAGTGTGTTTTCCTGTCCCTCTATTACCAGGTCTCTAGATCATAGCAGAGCGCTGCTGACCTATAACTCTTACGAATACAATAATACAGCTCTGGCAGACAACCAAAATTCATAAACCAGTGAGTGTATTTCCCCATAAATAATATTAGTATTTTGAAATACTACCACCTTCTGGCAGCTAAGGGAGGAAATATTCAGAACTTCATGAAACCACTAGAGTGTTTCACACTGTGAGACTTGCTTAAGTTAACTTTGCATTTTACTTACAATTCAGTATCTGCAGGACCTTTCATTTCAGTGACCTATTGATACGATTTCTTAAGGCACTGCTGGCAGGGAAAGTAGCGTGTACTAGTTCTGTTCCATTTTCCAACCTAATCATTTGTTTTAACAGCTGCTTTCAGACCTCTCTAGTGCACTTGGGAACAAGTATCCTCCCCTCCCATGTCCCCCTTGCCCCCAGTGTTTGTGTGTGTATTAATATATATTTTTATATATATATATATATGCACACACATATATATGATGTTTAGATTAACCATGTGCATAATGGTATATGTGTGTGCATGTGTGTATATATATCATCACTAAACCTGTGGACTTCACGAGTTGATAGTTTAGGTGCCTATTAGTTTTCATGTTACTCTCCTCCTTGGAATGCCTTCCTAGCACTTAACTGTCTGCAAAGACACTGCGTGTGTTTCCAGCAGAGAAAGAAGTGGAATGAAGTGTAAGGACTCCATCCTGTGCACTGGATACTTAAAAGGATCCTGTCCTTTATAGGCACTTGCCATAGCAGAGTCTTTGGGACAGGCATGAAGCCTTGGCTCTCTTTCTGCTATGAAAGGAGTCAGCAGAGGCTTCTGTGTGACTGGGATACTGTGAATTTCTCTGGGATACTGTGGAAGAAATTCCCTTTTTCTCCAAACCCTCTAAGGTTGTATGAGTGTCCTCATCTGTGTTTGTCCTGCAGAGGAGGCTGTGGGAAAGGGCCATGGTGAGGCAGGCCCGTGTCAGACTTCTGTACTCTCTCTGCAGCAGCCGCCCGTCATCTTTGCCGCGCAGCAGCGTAGCTGCTGAAGCCCTGGGGTGACTTGCTAATTTCATTTTGCTGAATGGTGAAAATGTACAAAAGATAGCAACCACAGTTACATTCCAAACAACCAAGGATGTGTTTTTTATATATATAATTGAAAAAAAGATGCGCACCATTTTAGAATACTATCCTACACCCTTAAACAGTACTATTTAGTAAATAGCAATTTGCTGCATTTTAACAGATTTGATTTCATCATATAGTGTACTCACCAGCTTAAAAATACTTGCATAATTGCATTAACTTTCAGTACTGTGTAAGTACAAAGATGTTTAATATTTTCTCAGAGGGAGATTGAATCATGACATTTGCATGTTGTAAACATGCTGACTCTGAAAGGTACAGGTCCCTCTATGGGTAATTAACAGCTAAAGAAAAAAGACATAATTTACAGTTGAACAGATGCTACCCAACATCAAACTGCAATAAATTCTAGCTTGAGCTGATAGGGTAACACATGAAGGAGACAAATAGAAAGTGAGTCAAAATATTTAAAAAAAAAAATAGGAAATCAATCTCTCTTAAATAGAGGGGTTATAAATTTGTGAGTCATATGTGAAGTAAGCTGAGATTTGGCATGAGAAAGTAGAAATAAAGATCCTTGAACTAACTTAGCTGCCTAAATGGCAAAATGCACGAGACTGTTGCAAAGTCGTGAGTTCTGTTTCCTGGATTTTGAATGACATGTTGTGCAGGGCGTGACCTGCTGCTGTGACCACGGTAGAGCAGGCAGAGCTGTTCCCTTTAGCTGTGCAAATACTACCACACATCTGTCTGAAATTTCCAGTTTTCCAGTGAACTTTTGCAGTTTCTGATTTTTCTCTCTCCTCTTATTATAGGAAATAGCTCAGTAGAAGAAAGGTGCTCTTAGTCACACTTTGATTTGGATTTGTATCTTAGTGCTTTGTTATGCGGGCCTATGACTCAAACTCATGGAATGATCTACGCTCTTGCCTGTGGTTATGTTATGATTCCATAAAAAAAAAAAACAGGAATATTACAAAATTGCTCCAAGGTTCTTCTCTTATCTATTAAAGTTCCTGAAAGTCACCAAGTCCATCCTGTAATAGACTGGAGAATGAGGAGCCACAATAAGAGTTTCCTGTCAAAAGGGGCATGTGTAGATCTCTTGTCCTCAGTGAAATTATCAGTAATTTTAATAGAAATACTTTTGGGAAAAGGAGGAATAAAGGCAAGCTAGCTGTCCTCAGTAGGAATATGTCTCAAACTGAAGCTGCCTGTAGTCTGTCTTCTCATCTCCTTTTTATGCATCTAACACTGAAATTCTGTGGAGGAAACAGGTCCTTTTTCACTGCTTTGGCCCTAGACCCCAGTAGAGAGACGAACTGTGGACCGAGGTAACTGAGAAGAAAGGAAGCAAGAAATATGATGGGAGGTGGCTCTGGATTAAGTGTGCTTGGACTGGCGCTTTGTGAGATGATTTGGCTGGCTTTGCCTGCTGCTCTGAGGTAAAACAGGATGAATGTCCAGAAATGATGCAATCCTGTTCTTTGCATGTGATCCCTCTTTAAACCAGATAAACCATTGAGAGAAAGGCTGTACATGTGATACAGGGGCAGATGGAGGACAGCATTGTCACCCTCGGGAGACTTCCTTTGGAAAGGCAGGGAGACAGGCAGAGATAGGTGTTGATATCTAAGGATCATGAGGGGAATTGCTGGGAGAGGAAGGAATAACATACCGGTATGTCTGTTGCATGTAGTGAAGTGTTTTGTTTTTGTTTAAGTACTGGTAGAGGTATGACCTTTCGTAGTTTTAAAGACCTACCATGCAGGTTGGCGTGGTTGAAGATGCATTTTGTAGATATGAATTATATGCTCCCACTGCTACTGGAGGGTTTCTGTCCTTCATTAAGAATCTGAGGGTGCTCATTTTGGTCAGCAGTGGTTGTTGCTAAGAGAGCACATAACATGTAACATTTGATGTGCAGAATACATGTCCAAGATCCAGGGAATTTAATGATGTTGTGCAGGCACTGGGAACAGAAGTTTGCTGCTGAACTTGCTGAGTTTAGCAAGATTTGGGGTTATGCTAGAGAGATTAGTGTGGGTTTTTTTTTTTTTTTCAAGAGAAAAATACATTTTAGAATAGTCTGTAATTAATGATTGTCGTATAGGTTATAACTTAAGGAGCTTCCATGTAGGGTCTGCCTTTCATTTTCAAACTGACCTGTTAATGGTTTGTTGGTTTATGCAGACAAATCAGCCAGGAGAAGTGGGAGCAAGAGACTTTTCAGCGTTGAGAGGAAAACTTGAAATATAATTATAAAAGTTTTTGACAATAGCCCATAACCCCCTCCTCCTTTTTTAATAAAACCCTGCCTCTGCCCCTGGGACAAAGGGGAGGCTTATTCTTCTCTTGACAGATTGCTTTTTAGGACTCGTCCGTAAGTGAGATTGTGTTATTGAGCAGGCATACAGCTGCTAGCAGGACACTTCATCACTGCCTGCAATTATCATCAGATATCATGAAAAGCACCAGTTGAGAGGAGCTCATAAAAGACACAAGAAACAATAAGAGTAAAGGCTAAAGAAAACGAATAAATCATGGGGAAAAAAATCTTTTCAAACTCATAATTTCTAAAGTATCAGTTTTCTAATAGAATCCACTCCTCTTTAACCACCGTTGCTGTAAGCTTTTTGTCAGTTCATGCTGTAGCTCGTTTTAGCATTGCTTGACCCAGAGAAGTGAAGCACAAAGAGGTGTCGTGCGCTGAGATGCCCCTCTGAGCCTTTATTCCCCGGCATGGTGGCTTTGTGGCAGGGCCTCTGCTGGGGCAGTTTGCTCCTTTTGACTGCTCTCCGCCTCACTAAACCGCTGCTGCAGGTAAATAAAGCCTCAAACACACGTGGCGGGCCACCCTGCAGGCAGCCTCACGCGACCTGCTGCAGCCTCCAAAGAGCCGTTTGTGGCAGTAACTGTTTGAAAACTGCCAGCACTGCCTGGCCCAGGCAGCTGGGATAGCAGTCACTGTTTCCAGGTAAATATGCCACAGTCTGGCTGTGAAAATTTCCCATTTTCTGAAACAAAAAGGCACTGTAACTGCTGTAGAGATGCTCTGTACACAGTAATTTAGTGCAGAGCTGCTGCCGTTTTCCTTTTCAGCCTTGAAGGAATAGGGAGCCACTAAAGGCAGAAGTAGCTAAAGGCATTTTAAAGAAAAAGGTCTTAAAAGCACCTGTATATTACTAACGGTGTCATATAAGAAATAATTAATATGTAATTATAAAGGTAAGTTAAAAAGATGTCATATAATAACCAATATGTAATTAAAAAGGTAAGCTACTGAACTTGGTTTGGAAAAATGCATTGTCTGCCCAGTTTCAGGTTTAATAATACAACATTAATTATTTCCCTCAAATGCATGACAAAAACTTTTTACACCATGTTGAAAATATATACTTTGTGCAATAGTCATTCTTCCCAGCCAAAGATTTATAATCATACTTTGAAAAATGTATTTTTAAAACAAGATTAATAAAATATATATTTTTTCCATCTATTCTATTCCTAGGGCATGGTATGATGTAGAGAAGTTGTGTTGTCTAATCCAAAGAGTTGGCAAAATAAGAGGGATATAACAATAGATTAATTTTGATTTATTGCAATGTATTTTATGTTTATTTCCCATAAACACACTATCTCAAATAAAAATTTCACAATTTTAGTGTGCATTCCCAGGCCGTGCAACAGTCTGCTTTTGAGAAAGCAGGGCCTCTCCTTGTTTATTTTCTTTCAGCCTTTCTGCCTGATCCTTAATGGAAAAAAAAAAAAAAAAAAACATGGGATCAAAGCAATGTCCAAATCTCAGCTAGCTGTTCATCACTAAGGACAAGAGAAGCCGAGCCAAAGGGGGAGAGCGATTGAGATGATGGTAAAATCGATCAGGTTTAGCAAGCGTCCTCCTGGAGTCGGTGTGAGCCTGGCCGTTTATTTTTTACAGAAGCAGAATCAGGCTAAAGTTAAATGATTTTGAAATATCTTAATGAACATATGTCACAAGAAAAAGGAAACCGGCACTTTCCTTGTAAATATGGTCCTAATAAGAGTCTGTTTCCTTTTGCTAGGAATGGAGTATGGAAAAAGGTCTGTGAGTGGGAACTCAGTTACTGCAAGCGTGTGCAGGAACTCAGTTGCCAGGAGGGCTGTTAATTTTACAATATTTCTTGGTTGCTCTCCCACTGAATGTGTTGCCTTAGGCATGAGCTGTACACGGTTTAGGCCTGTATTTCAGGTATATTAAGAATCATTGAGGCATGGAGCCAGGGACTTACCCGGGACACTGGCATCATGCCATGGCCTTTGTGACAGGCAGCAGTTGAAAAGCTTGTGCTGACACACATCTGTCTGTGTAAGGCACCGAAATGTTCTCGCTACTGGATGCTGCTTAGCATGCCAGGAAGAAAAGCTCACCCTGTGTCACTGCTTCAAAACCAGGGAAGGGGATGAGGCAGAGGAAGACTGGTCAGTCTGATGGTACTTCAGGTATAGTTATAGAGCAGGGTCATTGGGATCTAATTAACAGAGAACTAAAAGGTGGTAAAATAATTCCAGGTAACACTGGAAGCAGTTTTTTTTATGGACAGGAGAGCTTATCAGGCTAGCCTGTTTCTTGTGTTTTTGGTGGAATTCACATTTTGATCAAAGTAACTGTGTTAATGCACTTAGACTTGACATATTACTAAGTGCCAGTTCATATTCTGAATAAAAATATGTAGGACTGTAATAAATCAGCACTTCCCATATCCACTGGATTAAAAGTGCCTAGGAGATCTCATAAAAATAATTGGAAATAAAGAATACTCATCTAATGACTGTGGTTAGTTTGCGCTCATTCCATAGGGATCTGTATTCAGCCCAGTTCAAGTCAGTGTCTGAGAAGAAAATATACCACCATTATCATAGAGCAGCATAGAAAAATCTAGAATAGAAAAATAAAGGCTATTTTGAACACTAGTTAGAATTGGCAGATTGGCCAACATGTTTCAGAAAAGTCAGAGATATAGATCATAGAATCATAGAATGCCTAAGGTTGGAAGGGACCTCTAGAGGTCATCTAGTCCAACCCCCCTGCACATGTAGG
>JAWLRI010000207.1:274959-343892 GCA_034781795.1 Crypturellus tataupa
GCCCTGCGCTGGACTCTCTCCAGCAGCTCCACATCCCTCTTGTACTGTGGGGCCCAGAACTGGACACAGTTCTCCAGGTGTGGCCTCACCAGGGCTGAGTAGAGGGTAATATATGAGTAATAACAATTTACAGACACTTTTATAAATGTAAGAACTGACCCTAGATAAACAGATTTGCTAAATATTGATTTAGCTGCTGAACTGGAAAGGAACTGCATTTCCATTGTCTCTGTCTCACTACTTTCTACTCTTAGGCAAATGTGTTAGTAATTGCTATGCAGTTTTTATTTATTTATAGCTGCACTAAAAAAAAAGCATGTATCAGTTGAAGGTGATTAATCTCAGAAATGACTGAAAAAGAAAGGATCTGTGCTCGGGAAAGGGATTGCTCGGCACATTGTATGAAGTCTGGTCTGCTTGGTGGTACTGTACACCTTAGCCTTGCCAGGACGGCTCCAAGGGGAGGCTGTTTCCGTGTGTGTGGCAGGAAGGAGATTGTGTAGTTCCTGGGCACCAGCACTTGCGCAGGGAGGGTGGTGGCACTGGGAGCAGAGCCCACCTAGGCTCGCAGAGCCCTGATGGATGGAAGAGGAAAAGCCCCTATCTGCTCCCTGCTCCACACACAGATCTCATGTGTTGTCGGTGCTTGTAGCCCTTTACTTGGGGGCAAAAGAGGACAGCAAAGGCAAAAAAGGGCACCTTTGTCGAATCAATTCACACAGATATTCCTAAAGGATCAAAAAATACTGGGCTGTAGACTTCAACAAATAGGCATTTCTTTCATATTTCAATATAAATGCAATTTCTAAAGGTTTTAAAGAAACTTCATCTTTTAAAGCCTGTGAAGCCTGAGAAGCACTTGCCGGACTGTCTTACACCCTACATCTCTAAATGCGTCTTTTAAATGACAGATACTTGTGTCCCCTGAAAGGTCCAGCTCCAGCTCCTGTGCCTCTTGCTAGTTTCCCTTTGCTTCCAAGGGGAGCACTGTGGCCATGCTGGGATATTTCTGGGTGAGAAGACAAATCTTAATGATTTTTTTGAGATTCAATTGTCACATTTTTTGTGTGCATTGATTTGATTTTTAAGGAGTGTCAATTTTAGGAGGTTTTTATTTGCATGTGGTTTTAAAAGCCAAACTTAGTACAGGCATGGATCTTCCTTCTTTGTTTCAAGCAGGCGAGTTCACTTTGTTCAGAAATGTTTCCCTCTTACTGAAACAGATGGTTGATGTTCTTGGAGTACTCGGATACCAGCTTTAGTAACCTGCAGCATAGTAAGCCTGGTGTAGCCAAACTACCTTGCCTTATGCCTTTATGAGCGATTTATGACTTAAGATTTAAAAAGTAAGTCTGGAACAAAGCTCCAAACCCTGGCTTTGGAGCAGTTTAATATTTTATCTGCTTAATTACTATCTCTTACTCTGTTTTACAGAAACGAGACAGTTTTCTAATGCTAGCAGTGATGATGTTTGATTTTCAGAGACACTTTTCATTAGACTCTCAGTCTTGGATTATGTCCCATTTCCATGGGTGTCGCTGGGGCAAAAGGAATATTCTTTTAAGAACGTCACATGGTGTAATAGTCAGTGCAATGGAAGCAGTAAAACGGGTGGTTCCAGGTCCCACCTTTCTGTGCATAGTAGGTGGCAAGGACTAAAATGCAGCTGTGTTTTGAAAGAGCTGTCAAGAAGTTTAATTCATGCTCCTGTGCACTAAGCAGAAGGCAAATAGTCTTATCCTTGCGTTTCCTTGATCTTTTTCTTCAGTCAGGCGCTACCTTGAATTGATGTATATCTAATATTGGGCACTGAGATGGACCAGCTGTCAACGTCCAGTGTCAGGTAGCACATTGGCCTCCACTGACCCCAAAAAATCTAACACCAGACTGGGGTTTATATAGAAGAAAATTATTTTGTTTGTAATGTGCTTAGATGACACAAGAGGGAGCTCCAGGTTCAAACTGGTGCTGAATATTCATAGGTTTGTATGGAGCATCTCACTAGGCAAGCAGTTCTGAACTGCCTGTTCAGTGCACTAGATTCAAGTATAAAATTAGGTTTTTTTTTTTTAGGATATGGTACTTTAAACAGCAGTGTAATTGAATCAAAGTTTCCTGTTTATTTTCAGTAGAAAAGGTACCAGCTGTTTTTTTCCTCTGTGTTGGGTTAATACACAGCAATTTACAAGGATATTTTTGATAGACCTCTTCAGGTATAGAAATGATATGCACAGAGTCGCTCTCTGCCCTGAATGCAGCTTCATAACTTCAGAGAGCCTTCAGGAGAAGATGACTCGATAAGCTTTGGTAGACAAATGAGCTTCAGCAGTAATTTTATGCCACTTAGCTTGTAATGGTATAGTACTGGTACTAATCATTCTTCCACGATGGATGTGGTGTTATTATTTGAAATTATATTAAAATGTGCAATTCCTGTAGGATTACTTCTGCTACTGGCATGTCAAATGAGCATGCACTGCCTCTGCTTATAAATTGGAATTGAAAATCCTCGAGCTTTCCTCCTTCCAAAAGTCAGAATTGAACAGAAATGCAGTCAGGCTCTTGACAGGTCTACTTCACTCATTGGTAGCCTGTTACATTAGCGTGTGTGTGTGCAGGGTTAGGGACGCGGTGGAGGTGGGAATGGTGCAAGGCGATGAGGGAGTGAAGGCAGGCGCTGCCGCTGTCCCCTTGGAACTTGCTGCACAGCCTGGGAGTTTTGGTGGGCTCTGCTCTGAAAACTGGCAGTGGCTTTTATTTATGTTTTGCCCAATTTCCAGAGTTATCTGTGATCAGAAATGATAGCTTCTCCAGGAAAACACAGCAGTGCACTGCTTTTATATAAAAATGTCAGCAAGGTCAGGAGTTTGGTAGTGCTTTGTGGTTGCACGTGCAGCTTTAGTTACAGGCTCAGCCTCCTTTTGGAGGCTGTTTGTAGCTCCTGAGATGACATGCTATCTCCTCAACCTTGCACCTACCCTACGAAAGCTCTTTCATTGGGTAAGAAATGCTTTCTTGGGCTCATTTTAGGGAAGACCAATGAAAAATGGTGCCATAATGTAAATGGGAGAAACGGTTGAGACTAGATGTAAACTTAGGTAATCAAATTTCCTGCCTGAGGCTACAAGTTGGCATCCATACTTCAGAAAAATACCTTTTGTTCAGGATTTGTTGAAAAAAATCTTCCTCCTTTGAACCATCAGAAGTTCGGCTCTTGCCAGAGGCAGCAGGTCGGGGCTAAACATGCTGCTGAGCTGATCTTCCCTGACAATTCCAGGGTGTCTCTTGCAGTTGGGAAAAATTATGAGTGAGATGGATTGGAACTGCTGGAAACTAACACTGTAAGGCTGCAAGCATAATTTAAGCAGCTCATCCCTCCTCCCTGCAAAGCAAAACAGCAAAAAACACGTAGTGGGTAAAGGGTTGTGCTGATTCTGTGTTACCTGGGTATAACTTTGTCATTGCATCTCCATCTTCTCTTGTATTCGGTGGCTAACTGAACAGATTTTAAGACATCCATAGAAAAGACAGTGCATTTTCCTTCTGTTTATAAAAGTAAAATTTTGGGGCAGTTTATGGCACACTGCGGTACAATTATAATCAAATAATGAGGATGCCAGTAAAGATGCTTCATTTCCACTTTCAAATGCACACAGCTGTGCAGTTGGTCACTGCTTCTCACTGGAGATAGGGCACTTGTAGTGCTGAGATTGGTCGTGGGGAGCCCCAGTCCCCATTGGGTTGCTGCAGGCTCCCTGGTCCCTGGTGCAACAGCTGCCCTTGGCTGCGGCCGAAGCCCTGGCTGCAAGTCCTGGACCTGCTCTGGGCAATATCCATCCCTGTGGGCTGAAGCGGGAGGCGAGGAAGGGTTTGATGGCTCCCGACACCTTGGCACTTGATATATCAACGTTCTTAACCCGCACACACTGCGCTCTCAGACTGTGGTCACTATCTAACTGGCTTGAAGAAGGAGGAGAGCTGGTTTTCAGCAAGGCAAGTGGAGACAGGTTGCATGAACAGAAAATTTTTGCTGTGCAGGGAGAAAATGCTTGCATGAAGCAGGTATGGAAAACTAGCCACCCCCTGGGACTCCGAGTGCAGCCTTCTGGCAGGTCCTGGCCCTGGTTATTAACATTTTGCCTTCCATGGGAACTCAAGAGCCTTTACTTGATTACTGCATTAATGGATTTTATTCCTCTCCCAAGTGCTCACTACCAAAGCTGGTGCCTGCAGGCAATGCACACGTGCAGCTTCAAGTCTGGAGTCATCCCCTCTGCTTTGGGCACTGCCAGGCAGAGCTTTTTCATGGATAAGGTCTAAGGCTTCCAACCTCCAGCGCAGGGTGCTAGCATGGAAACTGCCCCTGTGCACCCAGGGGAAAGAGGAGCAGCCTCTGGAGCGGGTCACGAGGTGGGTGAAGGCATGGCTGCACTGGGCAAGAAAATGCAGGAGCCTCTGTCCACGATTCCAGCTCAGATGATGGAGCCTTCCTCTTGATTTATGGTTTGTGAGCAGGGTAGTCATCTGCACCCGGATGGTGTCAACCATGTTTTTTCTTTCACAAATGATTCTTGGTACCATTTCCTCAAGTTTCTAGCAGTGACATTAAGCTACAAGACTTTGACTGTCCAACAGATCTGGACTGGTCTAAGCTAATCATTTGATAACTTCTGATAGTTCTATGTCTTACCTTTTGGTGGGGGCCATATGTTGCTGTTTTCAAGATGAAAGCTAATAAAAAACAATTGATGAAATGTTTTTTCCCCAAGCAGTTTGCTGTGTTTGCAGCATTTGCCTGAAGGAGAGCTGTCATTAGGGTTTCAGAGATGCCTCAAGAAGTAGATCAGAGATTGTTATTGCTGAGCATAAGTGTCTACATGGAGGATATTAATTTTTGATAATTTCTCCTGTGCCAAGGTAAGGTCTAGCTGGAAGCTTGTAAGTGTATGTGAAACACTGCAGCCACAGCTGAGTATCTTGTACGCCTCAGGAATAAGTGGTCTTGTTTAGTCGGATCACAACAACAAAATACCAAGTGAAAGAATTCACTTTTCATCAAATTGATTTAGAGTTCAGCCTTTTTTTCTGCTGAGGAAAAGAAAGGTGATTCATCTAAAACATAAGCCATAAAAAATAACCCCTGGCACACACAAACATGCACTCAATCCCTTTTGTGATTAGTTTTAAACTCATTAAAAATCATTGCTTATTAATTGTTCGTAAAAATGCAATTGCAAAGCAGAAAATTGAAGTATTCAATAAATGTCTACAGAAAGCATTTTGGTATTTCTGATAGCAAACATGAAGTTTTCAAGTCAGCATAATATAAGAGAATTTGAGTTATTGCTTTCCTAACTGATTGCATTGGTAAAAATATTATTGTGGACTAGTAGACATTGCTAGACATGATTTCTTCTTTCCCTTCTGCCACTTGCTGTGGTCCAGTGTAGCTTTCCAAGTAGTTGGCTTTGTGCGTGAAGTTATTTCTCTTTCCCTTGCAAATTGAGGTAGGACAAGTTCCGGCATCTTTTTTTGCTCAAGTTTTAGGAGAAAGCCTTTCTCCAGGGAAAACCATTTCATTGGTGATGGCAAACTTAGGAGACTCTCCATCTTCCACTGCTCTCTATAGAGAGCATCGTCAGGGCCTCGTGGAGGGTAGCGTTAGCACCTGGGAGTTTTTCCAGCCATGCATTCTTCAGATCTGAATATTTAGTGTGTGGATCATGCTCCTTGCTGTAAGTTTTCTAGCTGCCTTAAATTCTGTGTGATCCAAAGCATATTGGAAGCTATGGAAAAGCTTTGGAGGGTTTGCACTCTGACCCTAGTACTGCAGCTTTATTGCACAAACCAAGAGCAGTGCTACCCAAGCTCTCTCCCAGCTCCTGACAGGCTCCAGTCATTGCAGGAGAGAAGGAAGGAGGAACGGGGCCTGGTCAGCGAGTGAGGCACGACTCTGTCCCTGCCATCCAGCTGGATCCCAGGCTGGGCAAGCGGGATAAAGCGGGGACCCCTGGGATGCTACATATGTTAAACCTTCATGGTACTTATTCACCATGAAGACTCATAATACAGATCTGTCTCTATGAGGAGAACAGAAAAGGAAATGTTGGAGCTGACTTGTCCCTGAAGCCATTTGATGTTTTGCTACTGTTTCCTCTCTGTCTCCAGTATCATAGAGGCACTCAGTGACACCTAGCTCTGGAGTCAGAAAGGAGGGTTCAGATGTGACACCCTCACACTGGCTGCTGCTCTGCGGCCAAGGCGAGCCCATCCCTCCTTTCTCCTGCTCAGCAGCCTGTCCTAAAACCAATACCGTAATTCAAGCCCTTCAGGGCCCTGGAGGGAACAGCCACTGTGCAAAGAGGTGCAGTCCCTCATCACGGTGTGCCTGCCTGGGCCATCGTGCGCAGGGCCTCTCGGGCACTGCTTGTGGCTGGCTGCAAGGAGCCATTCGCGCCGGTTCTCACGAAGCAGCGAGCAGTGGGTGGAGTAGCTTTGGAGCTCATGACCTCAGAACTGCTCATGACCATCATCAACTGCTTTGTGCTGGTCTTGCTATTTTTGTTCAAAATAGAAATCAAGTATCCAACAGTGAGAGCTGTATAAACTTGCCAAGTTTTTTTGCATACTGGAAGCCAGCTCTAGCATTTGTTTGCAGGCTGTGTTCAGTGACTAATGCCTGCTCCATTTGCTGTCAGAGTCACAGCAGGACTGAAGCCCACCCTGTCCCTTTGTAATGTTCTTCAGGATACCTCAAAGATGAATGATGCTCTAGACAACTGAAGCCTATTCAGATCCCATTGAAAATGTTGAAATGTCACATGCTTACACGCTGTTTTCTTTTTTAATTGTTACGTCATTTATTCTTCCATCTATTATTTGCTTTTTCTTTTATCCTTGCCATTAATCATCATAATATTTTTAGCACATAGATAACAAGTGGCGCTTTGTGGCTGATGACTGTACCACAACAAACTGCCTGCTCTTCTCTTATTGCTTTTGTCGTGTGTTCAGAATGGCTTTGGTTTCCTGTGTCCTATAGTATCCTACACATCTTACACATATAATGTATATTTTTTCCGTATTCTTTTTTCCTCTTTTTTTGTTGATTTTAAGCAGGAAATTAGAGCCAGCCCTTTGGGGAGGGGTTGTTTTTGTGTTTTCTTTTGTTAATTTTGGGTTGTTTTTTTTTTTTTGCCTTGATATTTATAGATCTTTCCTTATGGCCAAACACAGGCAGGTAGGCAGATAGGCAGTTCTTCTGCTGTGTGTGTCACCTCCAGCGTGGGAGGCACGTGAGAACTCTTGGCAGCTCAAGAAGTGCTCAAGACAGGGCAGCCGCTGTGCTTGAGAGGGGAGCTGTGGCTCTGCTTGGCCCAAAGCAACATCTTGAAGCCATCAGCTCCCATTTTACAGTACATGGTTACCCACAAACTCTGAAGTGCTTTATACTATACCTTAAATGTGCGCAAAATAATGCAGTCACCTTCAAGATATGAAATACTTTGTATCATGCCTTGAATGTGTAGGGAAAAAAAAAACATGCTGCTTAATAGGTCCAAACTTTTGCCTTACTATGAGCAGAAGTGCTTGTGCTGTGCAATTAAAGGCTTTTCAGGGAGCATTCATCAAAGAGCACCTTGCTAGATATTCCAGTAGGCTGGTGAGGAGTCAGCCCTGGGCTAGCCAGCCATAGGCATGTCCTGACCTGTTCAAGCCTTGGTGCTGGGAGAAGAGGGATAGAGAATTCAGATCACTTCTGCAAGGCATACAGAGGCCCAGGAAGTCCAAAAAAGCAGCAAAACCCTGCTCCTCAAAGCGGATATTCCAGTGGATTCATTGGTAGCAGGCTGGGATCTGTGTGCCTGATACCTCAGAGGCTGGAAAGAGGCACCTGCTTGTTGCCAGTGGGTACATGGATCAAGGGAGCTCTGTATTGAATTCCTTGGTTGTTTGCATCTCTCGAGTGTGAGCATAAGGTTTGGCTAAATGCTCAATAGGAACCAGATGGAACTGGGTCCTTTTAAGATCTCTGCTTTAGCCTCTGTAACTTCCTTCCCTATATGTAAATTGAGGATAGTAGCACTTCTTTACTAAACAGATTTTTTTTTTTATGATATCTGTATGGAAAATGTCAGATAATATTTGGGCATTATGTAGATAAGGGCTGCGTGAGTCCCTGTGATCACTGTGGCTTCATCTCCTGGCTTGAGTACGTGTGAGTTGCTCTCTTGCATTTAGCCTTGCTAGGATGATTTTTTTTTTTAATGTATTACCTTAGTCTGTTTGCTTACTGGCTTCCGGGTATGTACATTTTCCAGACCAAAAGTCAGAAGTGGATGCATAGGTGCATAATTCTGTGCGTAGAGGTGTACGTGCACTGGGAAGGTAATTTCAGTTTACCTATTCTTGTTGGTTTATATGCTGCTGCTTTGTGTTCGTTTATTTGGCGATTGTGCTTAGAGTATGCTTATGTGTCTAACAAAGGATGTTAGAGCTCTTGTGGATTGAAAGAGAAGGGAATCTGCAACAGAAAACAAAATTCTCAGGAAAGATGACACTAACTCAAATATTTAAGAAGTGATTACTCATAAAGACTCCCTGCTTAATATCCTCCAGCTGAGAAGTGACTATCAAAAAGCAAATCCTGCTTCAGGCAACTGGAGCTGCAGAAGCCTTTGTGCCACTTGTTTCAAGAAGAGGGCATTTATTCCACATCAGAGAATAATAAAGATTTCCTGTCCCAGTAGTTCATCCATAGGCATTTTATTCACAGTATTTTGTGGAGTGTGTATTTGTATTTAAATAATGAAATTTCTCCCTAATAATTTTGTGCTTTATGCAATTATGCTTGCAATTAAGTTGTGCTGGGTCTGTGACATTTTTTGTTGCACCAGAGTATAAAATTATGAACTCAAAGATGGTCACTTTGATGGAACAATCAAGAAGGAGAGAAGCTAAACTGGGGGGAGACAGGTTTAACCAGACATAAATCTTCAACAATATTAGCAGAAGAATTGAACAGCCTAGGTCAAACATTGATTTTTGCTTAAATATTCTTTCTCAAATTCATGATAATATGAAAATCTTTTTATGTTTGACCTAGTCTAGTGCTATTTCTTTGGAAAGTGCCAGAGACTCAACCAAGGAGAGCAGTGCTTTATATTTATGTTTAACTGTAAAAATACGAATTGAGACAGCCCAAAATTTCCCGCAGTGTTCTCGGGCTTTTCAGCCTTGACTTTGGGTCAACACTTGGTTTGGAGAAGACTCTTAGATCCCCCAAACTTGATCATATTTGCCATCTACTGAGACTGGCCTTTTCTGTAGTGTTTTCCAGACTGATAAAGTTGTTTCTCCTCTCATACTGTACTACCTCATTGAACTTTAGGTATGTATGATCTAGCAAATCTAGTACAAATGCTGCCTACCTAAACTATTCCCAAACCATGGAGCTGGTGCTGAAAAAGTCCTTGTTCAAGACTTAGGTCCTGAGATACTAGTATGACAGAGGTTTTGGTGCCTCTGAAGGGATTCCAGCAGAAAAGGGTGTCTGTTGGATAACTGTAGGGAAGGCAAGCCCCAACCATGACGGGTGCAGAAGCTGGACAGCTTAGGCCGAGACCTGAGGTGAGCGCTCGGTCCCTGACTGGATTTGCGCTCGGTCCCCTCTTTCTCACTCATCTCCACATGCATCGCGGTGGCCGTGGTGGAACTGACTGTTGTAGAAAGCTGCAGTTTTGACCTCTTAATGTTCTTGTCGTCTTGTTATGTTTTGTTTTTCTTTGCTTTTAATGGGCCATAGCCAAGGTCTTCTCCCTGTGACTCATGTTCTTGTACGAATTAGGACATTCTCCATTTCACTAGCTAAAAACTTCAGTGCTGGGATCATAGAATATGTTTTTGACTCTTGGTTATCCATCAAACCTAATTTTTAAGTAAAAGCTATTTGGCTTTCCGTATGGGGAGCCAAATCCTTGCCTTCTTGCCCTGCCAGAACTTTTATCAACAAAATACTGGATTTCCCATACAGGATTTCCATGCTCTCTCTACTGCAGTGAAGTTTATTGCGAGTCTGCTTTTATTTTTTCCTGAGAGCTCACATCCTCCCCCTGCCCGAGACAGTGTATTTCCTTTATGCCGAGCCAGGCCTGTTTTCCACCAGCATCGTCCATCGTCAAGTTAAAAAGTCCATCAGTCGATCATCGCCCTTTCTTTTCCTCAGCCCCCAGGAGCTGCAGAGCCCCCATCTTGTCGGGACTGGGCTCAGTTCTCTTCTGCTCTTTGCACTGGAAAAACGTGCGCTTGTGCTCTGAGAAAAAGGTGTCCCAAACGTGTTTTACTTTGTCCCCTAGAACATCCCATAGATGTTGCTTTGATAAGCATGTGCTGTTCTGTTTGTTGTCCTCTCCTCTGTCCTGTGTCTCAATAATGCACTTGTGGGGAATGGGCTTTGTGTGCTGCCAGTTTCTAGTTAACTTATCAGCTTTCGGGTTTGTATCATTTTTACTGCTCATTATTTTCATTTTGGGTATAGAATTACCATTTAAGTGCCCTTCTGAGGTTATTCCACTTTAAACTGAAGAGTCTGCCTACGTGCTGTTATTTCAGGCAAATACATTCCTTCCCTCGACAGAATAAAGGATGTCCAATTAACTTTTACAAATTTCTTTAGTGCTTTCCATGTGCCTTGAAGGTAGTATTAACTTTTCATATACCTAGGAAAAGAAAGTAGGCCATTTCACCTACAATCCCTAATAATTTTTTTACAACAGTTTTGAAGCATTTTACAAGTATTCTTTGAAGCTTGACTCAGTATATTTTCAGCATGCTTCTGGGGAACAGATGAAAACATTTAGTTGTTGGTAAGATCTGTTGCATGTGCACTTGGTAGCTGAATTGCTTTTCCCTGTAACTTTCTGTGGGCAGTTTGATTCTTTTCATGGGTTGACATCATCTGGTCACTTGAAACCTTCTAGCTTGCTCTTGAACCCACATTCTTAAAATTGTCTCTAGAATTCAGCCTGTAGGAGATCTTTTTACCCCAATAATACATAAATAAATACTATTTAATGCTATTTAAATGCTATTATAAAATGCTATTTTAAATGCTATTTTAAATGCTGTTTGGCTTTGTGAAATATTATCACATGAGTTGATTGGCAAACTAGTTGTGTCATCGTTTCCTGTAATTATGAATAACAAGATGATTTGGGAAATTCCTCATGAAGGCCGTTGGAATAGCTGTGGCAGAGACCATGTTCACATCGTGTCAGTTCTGCACACAATCTTTAGGGCAGTTGAACTCATCTTGTTCTAGGCTGGAATCTTCTTGTGATCTATTGGCAATAACTTCATCATTTCAGAATGCACTCTTTAGGGAGGTGTTTTTAGATTGATAAATCTTCTACTTGGAGACTATTTTCCAGGTATGTTCACTCGATTATTTAGAAGGCATGGAATTTTTCTGTGTGGAGAAAGGATACATCTTTCCTGGGGTATATCTGGATTTTGTAGAGCCCTACTCCACTGACTTCAGCAGAAGACTCCTGCTCTACATTACATAGTTTTTCCTTCAATTACAGGCAAACCAATCCCAAAACTAAATACATACATGCATGCACACACCTACCTTACAGATTAGCCAAGAAGTTACGGCTTCCTTCACACAAGGGTCTGTAAAAGATGCATCTCTACAGATAACCCCATATGTGCTCTAGCAGTGTATTATTTAGCAGTCCTGATTAGTTAGAGATCACGTTCTTCCTCTACTTGATGCGATTCAGCTCCTCTTGCTGTACCTCTGAAAGCAGATGCCCAACTGTTACCCCTTCTGTAAATAAGGAGTATATCCTTTTAAGCTAATGGAGCTAATTGCCAATTTAGTCCTGTAAGGAGGAGGCCAGAACTAGCCAGAACTCCAGACAAGGCTGTTGAGGGAGTTGCTCAGAGAGGAAGCCCAGTGGATGCTTGGTTGGTGTTCCTGAGGGTGGTCTGAAGGTGCTTGGAGGAGCTCACCAGCTGACAGTATAAGTTGGTCTAGGGACAGCTGAGGAAAAGAAGGATCTAGCTGTGGGTGATTTTGGCTTCTGAGGATTGTTTTCCACATCAGTAACACCACTGGCAAAAAACACTTGCTTTGCTTCCTTGAAGGTATTTGCTGCGTCACTTGCAAATATAACTAGGCCAGGCATGTAAGATGGTTATATATTCCACATGTCTTTCTGCTTTGTGAAGAAGTGTGGGTAGAACAGCTAATTGGATCAAAGCTGGTAATCTTGATTAATTATTTCAAACACATTCTTCAGACATATAGTTTTCTTGTCACTGCACACTTGTGTGTGCCTTAGATTGGAAGAAAATCATTCATGATAGAGCCCTGTAGGTCAAAGTGTCACACGTGCCAAGGGCTGCATCTAGAAATTACAAGAGAAGTGTCCCAAAATGATGAATTTAGAGACCCATCAGGCTGTTGTAGATCAGCAATGGATTCAGATAATTGAATTTCAGGCAAGCCATTCCAACCCAAGGGTCAAATTATGAATAAATATAAGACAAAACTCACCATCTGGTGAACCATGCCTAATGTAACTGAATTAATTGTTCAGTGGATCTCAAAACCAGTTAAATAGCTTATCCATATTTCTCATAGCTTCTTGCTAAATGACACATTCAAAGCTCTTCCCTTCCTTCTCCCCCTCTAACCCTTTAACCTCTGAGTCATTTGCTGGTGGTGGGTGGTGTTGGCTCTGACAGTGTGTTGAGTATCTTGCTGGAATAAACAGGCTACTTCACCATTTTTTCTAGCAAAATAAGAGTGAATGGCTGACTTTAAAACATATGGGCCTGAAAATGCATCATTCTAATTCATTACAGTTGTTATTTGCATGGTGCTATTTACTTCTGGGTGGTTTTACGGGCAGTATATATCTCTAGAATAGCTTCCTGTTTAAGACATTATACACGAAAATGAAGAAGGCAAAGCTGGATATTAAAACAATCGTTGTAGTCTAGCTTTGTTCAATGATTTTACATTTTTGTTGCTTATAAAATTAGTGGCTTGTTTGCTTCCGACTTCTCACGCTTTAGCAGGCTTCTAGGCAGTTGCTAATCTTAGAGGGCTAAGAAAACATTTTGATAGATAGCCCAGTCTGCAGTTTTTTAATGTGGTTTTCTGAGGAGGGACTTGGGGAGAGCTGTTTCTTGCTGTTTTTTTATGGAATAGTTTATGTATTTGTACAGGAAATAGGAAAAATGCATTTTTATAAATCTAGGAAATAGATGCATTAATGTAACTCTTAAGAGCCAGTAGCCTTTCAATCAGCAGGAGTTTGAACTTATTGTCAGGTCTCAGGAAAATGGTGGTGTTTTGGCACGTGTTGATCATAGCAGAATTGTGCAACCACATAATTTCTTTAGTAATTTCTAATGCATAATTATCTAAGGCCTCTCCCTAGCAAATCTGAAGAACCTCAGCAAGTGAACCTCTGTTTTTGTAGTTAGGGTGTATTACTCTATCCTGACTCAACTCCGAAGGTAGAAAGGTTGTAGGGCAAATAAGAATTGTGACAAGCAGCTATATTGGGGCAAATAAGAGAAAAAAATAGGACTAAAATGAATAGAACAACATTCAGGTGCAGCTTAGGATCAGAACATGCTGTATTTCCAGTGCAGATTCTTCTGAAAGTTGCAGGGCACTTTGTGAAGCATACGGAGTTTGGTGCTGTTTGCTGCTCTTGAGTCCCTGCGGTGAACGCGTGTGGTAGAGCTGCCTTCAGTCAGGAAAAACACAGCCCTTCGCCCTGGGATCAAAGCACTGGGGAGCTTAGTGGCTGTTAGTGACACGATCAGGAGCGATAGCACGCGGAGGGAAAGGGAGTAATGGAAATAACCTCCCAGCTGGAGGCTAATCAATAATACTTGGCCAAGCTGCCTGTAAGAGCTTTGAACAGACGCTTGTATCCAAACTGGGATCCTCTCTGGTAGGAAAGAAGGAAGGAAATAGTGTGAATACAACCCCCTGTTCTCCAGGCCTCTGTGCATAAATACTTTTGCTAGTTGGAGCTATTGCTAACGCAGCTCCTATAGTTGTTTGCCTTTGAAATCTGAAATCCTTTGTTTTGTGTGCGGCTTTCAAAGTCCTCAACTATGTAAAGAGGTATGTTTGGCTTTGAGGGAATCTGGTTCCTTAATCTCTTCTCATATTACAAGCTAGAAGGAGCATAGAATGTCAAATAGCATCTAATTTTACCTGAAAATAAGTGTTTAGATACAAATACATATTTTATCTGTATTTATATAGAAAATAAAATGTGTGGCTTCAGTTAAAATGCAATCCAGTGTATAAATAGCTTTTTATCTATTTTTATACCTGTGATGAGCTGTATTAGCTGAAGTCTAAAATAATTACTACTGCTCTTCTGAAAAACAGTGTATATTTTCCAGTTCTCTGCCCGGTGGCCTCCCCTTAGCTCGCCTTATCTCTGACAGGGCTTTACCCCTCTAGCCCCTGTGAGCTTTCTCAGCATAATTTGACTACAGAAGTGATCTCTCTGGGAGAGAAATACCAGTTACAGTACCAGCAAGTAGCACCCAAGTGCACCATATTAAAATATGAATAAGCAGCAGCCATGTGTGGTTTCTGAAACTGATGTTGCTTTATGACTTGAATAGTTTGAAGTGCTGACACTCCAAGAAACTGTGCGCTTGTATTCTGGTTTGGAACATTTAAAGAACCATAAATATCAATTACAAATTATTATTATTTACCGAATATTCTCTTTTTTTTTAATAAGCTCCCTTTAATATGATTCTTGATTCTGTTATGGATATCTCTTGAGTCACTAAAGTTTTGTTCTTGTTCTCTTTTTCAGTTACACCAACAGAGTTGTTACCAGTGGACTGAAGGCACAAGTTAATAACCCAGAATTGAAAGTCAGAGGACTAGACCCACTCATCAGTAATTTAATTGATAAACTTCAGCACTTTAATCAAGTAAGTAAGTTTTGGAGGTAAAAACATTTTATCATGTATCTGATAATGGAGCTAAATATAAAAACTTTGTTGCTACTGCTTCTTATATTGTGAGAAGTACCAGTAAGTCTGTTAGAAACACGCTCAGCCAATGCCTGCCTCTGTCATCTGTTTGTCTCCATGAGATGCGTTGCAGGCCAAGTTGATGTGCAGCCTTTCAGAGCTGCGTGTGGTTCTGCAGCAGCACTGCTTCAGCACACCTCTCTGGGAGTTCTTAAACTAATGCCATTAACAGAGATTGATTTTCATTTAAGGCAGGTGTGTTTTCTTGTCAACTTGAAAGAATGCTTTCAGCAGTGTGGTCAGTCAGATGCGTTTGCACATTAACCTACCCATAACCAGTCACCTTTAAAGGCTGGGGATGGAACATGGGGAAAGAAATAGTCTCTAGGAAAAGACCAAAAGATCAAAGTCCAGGCAGAAAAGCAGCCTGCGTGGCTAAAAGGGCAGGAGGAATTGCTTAGTCCCCACTAAGCAAATGTGGGAGGTTATGAAGACTGTAGCTATGACTCAGAATCATGGTTTGATCTCTTATTTGCACCTGTAAAAGTACCATCCCACTCCACCTCTTGACAGCAACAGGTGGTTAATTCACAATCTAACTATTAATTAGCATTTTTGTTAAATCTGTCCTGGCTCTAATATTGTGTAGGCTTCACTTCAGTGATCCTTTGTATCATCCTGCTTGATTTAACTTGCCATGGGGGATTACAGTTGAGAGTCTTGTGCAGTACTTAACATTAGAGTGAAATAAACATTATGTGGTCAGATTGATAAAAAGGATAATTCATTATTTATCATCCTTTGCATGTTGTCAAGTAGGGTGTTAATTTACTTTATAAATATTAGATATATCTATCTGAGTAATAGTCTTCTATAAACACTGACAAAAGGAAATGGCTAGAACAGATTAAATTAAAAGTAGCTGTGTATTGAACATACTATTTCTTTGTATCCTGTAGGAAAATAAAAATCTGAAGAGTCTCATTATAATGAACTGTTTACCTACTTTTTTAACTTATGTACATTTAAAAAACTGCTTCAAAGAACATTTTTCAGTCAGTAGAATAAAATCTTATTCTTTCCTAGCTCTTTGTATGAGACAAAAATGTTGCTTTCTGTTACTTCTAATTCTGCATTAGGAGAGTATCATCCTTAAGTAAATGTAACTCCCATCAGATTGAGGTGCTTAGAAATAGTGGATTCCAAGGGTGAAGGATTAAACAGAATACTGATTATTGCCCTGAGATGGTTTGTTCTTAAGCACTTGGAATAGTATAAAATCCTTTGATCATAATTTTAGTAAGATTTCTTCAGAGATCAAAGCATCAAAGAAGTTGCTAAATATCTAAGGCTTTTGCATACAACATCAAACATGTGTAGCTGTATTTTGCTTCTTGAACTTTTGTTTCAGTTATGATGTTAATATACAAATAAAAACTGACACCGAAGAGCTGATTAAATCAGGATTTTAAAGTGTCATCAATACTGTGTGTAGACTCTATAGAGGAAGAATTATACAGAATTGCATTACTCATGGACAAATTGATTTTTTTTATCAAGTTATTCTTTTTTGTGCATATGATATATAAGAAGGAATTTAAGCAGTTATAAAATAATGTGTTATCTGTCTTCTTAAGTATTTGGAATTTGCAATACCATTTGATGCAGCAGCATAACATTTTATATATAAAAAAAAAAAATCCTAGAGACACAGGAAGCTTGAGGAGCAGAGAACAAAGGAATGCCCACAGCCCTAGATGGCTGAATGTGCGTAGGCCCAGTGATCCTGTATCGCTTCAATGATATTGCTTAGTTATATAGAAGAAAAGATAAGAGACATAGGATTTTTTAAAAGAAATAATATTTTTCAGTTAAAAAAGCAAGCTATAGCCATGCTGTATCTACCAAAAAAGGGCCCAAACCTATTTGGTTTCCTGTATTTGGACTCAGTTTTGCAAAGGTGCCCATTTTCGAATGCTGTGCCCCTAGATCATCTTGCTGGGGTTTTTGAGGCCTGTCAACTCCAGCAACGTTTAAACCATCTGGATTCATTTTTTTCTGAAAGATATGCACCAGCTCAGCAGTTCCTCATCTTCTGTGGAGCAAGTCCTGTTTCTCATAGCTGCTCCTACCGTTTCCCATAGCTGCTCTTCAACCTCTTGATTTCTGCATGGGCTTTAGGTAATACAGGGAGATTGAGTAACACTGAAGCAAAAGACTGTGAGCAAGAGTGGCTTATCCTCAACCATGCAGAAGCAGCAGCAAACTAGTTACGTGACTAGATCTGCTGTGTACTTCTGTATCCTTCCTTCCTCGGGGAGGAAAACCATCAGCAACATAGAGAAAAGTGGCACAGCTTTCACCATTACTTTACTAACAACCTTACATTTACATACTCAAAGAATTATAGTGTAATAAGTATTATATAAGTTTAACTTGCCTGTCCTTTGTCAGCCTAAGTCTAATCTTGACAGAGTTTGAGAATACAGAGTTCTTTACTGTTGTCAATTAGAGGCAAATGATTAGGGCATGTCTCAAATGCAAGAAGACAATGCAATATCTTTGCGCTATAAGTAAGAGCGATGCCAAAGCAAATCTTGCTGAATCTGGACCTATATATTTTTTCCAATAAACATTCACGATCTCCTAGCTAAACAAAGAAATGCATTCAAATAAAATTCCTTTAAGAATTGTATGTAAATGATGCCATTGTAGCAAAGTTTCAAGCAACAGCACCAAGGTATATATTATCAATAATATGAGCCAGCCAAAATTCAATCTTGAATGTGAATTAAATTGAGTTAGACAGTAGAGAATAACACAATAAATCATTTACCTACTACTTAATTTAAATGTATATTTCAGATATTTATAAAATATATTACATTAGAAACTATTTATATGAGATTTAAGTGGAGACAAGCTGGTTTGATTTTCATCCAAAATTGTAGCTGACTTGGACTGAGATTTAAAATATTCCATTCTTCATTTCATCCAGTGAAAACATAGGAAAAAAGGTCATTTTCTTAGACTACTGTCATACTACCCCTGCTTGGGACTCTGCCTATGACTATGCCTGTTCTAAGCCTATGTGGACTTAGAAATATTGCTGCTTATGACCTCCCCACTACACAACATGCAGAAACTTGTTTCGGTTTGAAATACAGCACGTTTTTACAACTGAATTTCCCAAACAAGTCCTTTCTATCCAAAGAATTTGGAGACTTTGGATAGTTGTTCAGGTTTTCAGATATTCCATATCCCTCTTGGTACTGCAAAGCAAGATATCTGGAAATCCTAGATACAATTTGTCTGTCTCTGTTGGCCAACCATGCCAGACATGTAGTTTAGGGCATTTTCTGCAGATGCACAAATTAATATCAAAATAGAAACTTAATTGGGTAGGTCCTAGCTGTGTGTATGGTGCACTGATAATCCATGCATTCTCATGATTCTGCCTTTCAGGATTTGTTGCATACAGAGTCTACTCTACAGGTGTTGGAGGTTCCATACAGAAATACAGGAGGTCTGCAGCTTTGTTGCCAAGAGCTTGTTGTCATAGTCTGTACAGATTCCACCAAAATAAAAACCCCAAGACTGATTTTTATCACATAAATAATTCAAGACCCTTGTTGCTATTGAACTGCTGCACATGGTCCTCAGCAAAGCAGCGACACTGGTAATTGCCAGACTGGGGATTGACTGGTCTGGATGCTACCTCGGCTTGTCTGCACCTCAGCAGCCAGCGGGAGGTGTCTCATCACGGCAGGTGCTTTTGTGGCTTATCTGGTCCATGTCGAATTCAGGTACTGAAATTAAGGGTTGTAACAACCCTCCCCTCTTCCTTTCCAAATGGACACAGCAGCACAAATGCTATATAAACCTGAATTTTGCAGTAGTCATTATTCATCAATAATTACCAACAAGCAATGAATATACTTTGGGAAAATAAGAATAGAGTTATTGAAATTGAAGCTATTTTAAGGCTTTTAATCCCAGGAAAGAGCAAATGGACTGTTTGATTACTTTTTATCTCCTTCTATGCTGGATAATAATTATTCCCCCTTCTTTTCAGATAAACTATCATCTCAAATTACTTCATCATTTATAGAGGGTTGTTTTCTCATCCTACTTTTTAATGTTCATTCTTGCTGGAATCATAGGCTGTTTTTCTCCCCTGCTAAGAATCAGACATCTCTTTGCATCTAGATATATATGCTGAATGCCCAGCTCTGTGATAACTTATGATCTTTTTATAATTCCTATGCGATGAAACAACTCATCCCAAAGCTTGAAACATTCTAGCTTACTCAAAGACTGAGCTTAATCTTTATTTCTTCAGTCCCTGTATGGTTTTCAGCTTCTTAAAGACATATATGCACATATACAATGTGCGCTGTATAAAATTTGGAGACATCGGATTTCGTCGTATCTATGATTAAAGGAAGAAAAGTTACAGTATTGCTACCAGTCTTGGAAAAAATAAGCAAACAGAAATGTAATAGCGATTTAGATCTGTTGTGTTCCTTTTAAAGGAGCTGGCATGTTTCTGTCGTGTAGTTCTTAGCAAGAACTGCATCTTTGAGCCAAGTGCTTTTCACTGTTGAGGTATATATCTTTGTGTGGTTTTGTTAATCAAAGTTGAGATAAAGCATTTGCTGTCTACTGGGGTGTTCTTTTGAAACCCAGAAATAGGAAATAGACTCCACTTTGCAAAGCAGTGCCAGCACAAGCGCACGTGCACGTGGTGGACGTAACCAACCATAGTAATGGGGCTGCTTCTCCCGGGGAAGGCTGTAGGTCCCGCACAGCTGCACAATGCTCAGTTGCTGAGTAGAAGCATTTATCTGTCAGGGCTTCCATTAGCAGGTGTAAAATTCACAAGAAATATTTGAATAGTGGCCTGAGGCATCTCGAGTCCATTAAAATCTTGTGCTGCTCTCAGCTTTCTGCAAACTGCTGGTGCTCTGTGATCAGCTGGTGCCTCTTGGCTGCTTGTGACTCTTCTCTGTCCGCAGTGAGGCTGCTGGAGAGCGCCCACGACAGGCATGAGGGCAGGGAGCATCATGAGCGCCAGCCCTGCTGCTGCGGCCCTGGAGGGGGAAAATGGCATGCGGATCCTTCTGTGCCAACAGCTGCAGAGGCAGCAGGAAAGACCAGGCAGCATTAACCTGGGTCTGGTGGTCTGCAGGGCTGGGAACTCCCCGCTCGAGGTCTGGCCTCCCCACGTGGCCTGGGTGCGGGGCATGAGTTCTCTCCTGTCTCCCACACCGTACCAAGCTAAGGACCTCGGGAGCTTTAACCTTGGTTCTGCTCTGGCATTGACAATCCTGTAAAAACAACAGACGTTTACTCGTGAATCAGAGGGCAGAAGCTTTTCTTCTGGCCAGTCCTGCTGAAAAACATCACTGGAAACTTGTTTTCTGGAAAGAATATGTTAATATTATAATTTATTGATACCACCCAAGGTAGTAGGTGTACATCTCTGACTGCAATCAGTATGCTAACCTGAGCTCTGCAGGGTGGTATTCGTGTTCTTTTCTCTCTTTTTTAAATATAGGGACTTGAGATTTAATATTTATAATTAGAAATGAGAAAATATTTTTAGTTTTAAATACAGCAGAAAGATTTTATTAGGGGCAGAAATTACTTCAAATATCAATTCAGCGAACAGACTTATAATGTTCTAAAATAAGAGAAATCTGAGACTCTATGTAAATCCAACATATTATATGCTAGCAAATATATATAATGCTAAAATGACCATTTATTATTCATGCGTTGTGTCTCAGAGTATGCCGTGCTATTTGTCTTGTGAGCATTTTCAGAAATTATTTGCCCAGATGGGCCATTGTATGTGTTTTGTTTTGTTCATTATGGGAAATTAGTCTAAATAAATCAAAATCACATATTGAGTCATGGTAGTGACTTGAGCCAAGTAAGGGAGAGGGAGCAGAGAGCTACTGTTTCAAACCACAAGCCAAAACATTTCACATAGAGAAAATCATAATTTGAAATGAAATGTCTTGTTTAAAAAAAAGGCCAGAGTCTGTCCTCTGGCTCGAGCACCTGCCTCTGCTTGCAACCACTTAGCTAAACGTGTGTAGTTTGTTTTTTCAGCCCTTCATTTTTCTGATTGCTGTGGTAGTGCTAAGTGGTGTTCATGTACTAAGTTATTAAGAGGGTGCTTATGGTATTTACTTTTGATCTTGTTCCTCAGGTATGATAACATGCTTATTTTTGGAGTTGCTTTGGCAGTAGAATAGGAAGGAAAGGCAGAAATTTATGGGCATGATCGTTGTTGTATTTAAGGGTAGAGAGAAGGTCTTTAAATGACTGGTCATTAGCCAAAGGCAAGGACAGGGTCATTTTCTTCTCCTGTTTGAGTCTTAAAGCAAGGAGGTGGGTAGAAAAAGGCACTGTAAGATACCAAAGCTAAAGGATGTCCAGTGTCTGGACTTTGAGGTTGTTAAGCTCAAGTGTTTCTGTACTGGCGGTGCTAAAACATGAATTAAAATCGGTACTAGTGAAGTGTATTTCCACTTCCCAGGAGCTGACTCAAGTCACCAATAACATTCACAGCTTTCAGAATTGGGCTGCTTAGCAGATTCCTTTGTGGCAGCTTAACGTGAGATAGTTCCCTGCTCAGTCAAGCAGCTTTTTAATGTGTCTCCTAACTGGATCTGTAATGTGTGGAAAGGTGAAAAGCTCTGAATCAGTTTGGTGCTGTTTGTATTCATGTTGTCAGTCATGTACTTGGAGGAAAAATTGAGTTCAGGGAATCGAGTGTGAGGAGAAGTTGGGCCAGCTTCTGGTGATACTGCCTAGGCCTTAAAAATGAGGGCACAAGAGCAAAGCATCAGAGCTTCATCTGCACTCCTCTCACCTTGCTCCTTGGGTTTTAGAAAGAAAGTCTGAATATTACAGATGGACAGGATCAGAAATAGCCTTTTGCTTCTGTTCAGGGAGACAGTCACACATAATTATTAAAACCCAGAAGAATGAAGGAAAACAATTATCTTGTTTGAGGTAGATCTGCTGCTGTGCAATTGGTTTTTTTTTTTTTTTTTTTTTTTTGTCCATTCAGTAAAAAAATAGTCATAGGGCTGTTCTGCCTCTGTGAGTCAGGGTTTAGGCTTCTTCCATCCTGGCTTCGAGTCATCTCTTACTACTTTCAACAATCAAGTGTGGCTATGCCGGCTTCTCTGGGGAGACACACAGCATTGCTGGGTTAGTTCTGAGCAGCTCACGTCCTGCCTTCTCCTGTGCAAAACCCTCATAATGTCTGTCCATGTCCCTTGTCAGAGTTTTGAAAACGCTGACCCTTCTACCTACCTGTTTCCTAATACTGGCTGCAAAAGAAATCTCTGAGAGGGACAGAAATCTCTTTATTTGTAACTGTTTTTTTTTTTCTTCTTTTTTTTTTTTATCTTCCTACTTTTGTTGGAAGGCTTGGGGACATGTAAAAAATGTAACTTCAACCAATAGCAAAAGATTTAGTAGGAATTTTATGAACCCCACTGCGCTCTAATTTTCACCATCTGTTACTTTTATGAGCATAGGCCAGTATTTAAATTTCTTGCTGTTTTTTTAATGGTGTTTCTTGCATATATTGAAATATTTTGTTGCTGAAGATCAGCCTAGTTGAAGTCCATTTAAAATAATTGAGTTAGGCATATTATTTAAAGACATTGCAAAAACTCTTCAGCTGAGTGGATGGGCTGGTTTCACTGTGCACCACACAGTCTGTGCAGTTTTCTCCAACTCAGTTCAGCCCTCTGCAGGTGTGAGGCCAGCTTGTAGATTAAGAAGAAACCATAGAAATAGGAATAGAAAGTCATCCTTTTGGCTGCAGGAGACCAGGGCATAATTTCCCACAAAAAAAAGTTCTATTTGGATTAGTGTGAATGCTAAAAATTACATAAGTCCAAGTTCTATCAAAAGATGTAAAAGATTAAATTACATAAGTCCAAGTTCTATCAAAAGATGTAAAAGATTAAATGCACCAACACTCAGTAAGGAGCAAACTTGAAGAAGCCAAAGTAGATGGGCTGAGTGCCTCACAGAGCGCTTAATTGAAGGAATGTAATAAGTAATAGTCCCTTAAGGATTTAAGGGAATTAAGGATTAAAAAAAAAGGCTTTAGAAATTAGACTATTTTTAGAAACATGTATTTTAGTTCTGATTCCTCCTGCTGTCTTCTCCTGACAGCATATGTGTATCACACTGGAAAACTTACCATGGAATCTAAGACAGGTCTAGGTTGAAAGGGACCTCTGGAGAACCTCAGGCCCAACCTTCTGCTGAGAGCAGGGCCTTGACTTAGGCTATTTCAGGCCCTGTAAAAACAAGTCTTGACTATTTCCAGTGATGGAAATTCCATCATTTCTCTGGTGAACCTTAGCTTACTGCTTGCTTTTTCCTGTTTATAATGTGCAAGGTGCATTCTGAGTCCATAGACAATAGGTGTTGAGCAAAGAAATACGCACTTCGTACCTTTATACACTGAAATGTGTTCCAGTGAATAAAGCAAGAGCATTTCTATAGTAACTTAATACCAGGATACGTGGAAGCCCCTGCTTCCCATAGGAAGACATGCAGAGGAAATGACAGCCAAGTAAACAGCAAGTCTCCATATCTTCCAGCATGCAGATTCCGGCACAAGTCCGGCCTCAGTGGATTGCCAGCAGCGAGGCTGCCATGAGCAAATGGAAACTGCTCGTTTGGTGGCAGCCTGCTCATTTACAGAGCAGAATTTGCATACACTTACTGGCTGGAAGAAAATTTACTGCTGTGCATGTGATGCCAAGAAAAACCTCGGGTATTATGGTTGGAAACCTTTTGCTTGTTAATGTTTTTTTGAATAGCAATAAGGTGTTTGTAAGAGGCTGGATGCTGTGCGTCTTGTGCATTTGCAAATGTACCCTACTTGTGAGGATAGATGGGGCAGTCCCTACCTCTTAGTTGTGATTTCCTGGCTGAAAATGCCATTTAGAGGTTTGAGCCCTATCTTCCTGAAAACATGCAGGCCCACAGTTTTTATAGCCCTAAACAACCCGGGCTTTGGCAAGCTGATATGTATTGCATTGCAAATATGATTTATTTACAATGCACTCTTTAGTGACACATACCATCTATCCAGCTTCTTGGAATTGTATGCGTTTTAAATGGGATAATACATTTATTTCACTTGCCTTTTTCATGCATCTGAAATGAACCCATGACTCAGTGCAGTTAAGTGAGTGGAACTTTGGGGATGAATATTCCCAGTCCCGGATGCCACGGATAAACTCTTCATTATGCAGAACTATCAGCCAGGAGAGTGCCAGTTCCCTCCAGAAATGGGTATCCTTGCTATTGCATTAACGCTAATAGCAAAAGGCATTGCTTTGCACTAATAGCAAAGTGAAAAATGAGTGGCACATCATATATAGAAATCATACACATCCATGAGTGTTTTCTCAAGCTCAGTTTTGAGTTGTACAAAGATGCGAGCTTCCGCACAACTCCCATACAATTCCCATAAATCTCGTGCAAGTGCATCCCCGCGGATGCGAGCGCTGCCCCCCTGCTAGTGCTGCTGCTGCAGGGGCCCTGTGGCTGTGCAGGACAGAGAACTTGCATTCTCTGCCTCTTTGGGCAACTGGGAGTTCCTACAAAATTGTTAATATAGCAGCTTAGGGCTGTGTTCACAAAGGGTAGTGCTGCTCTAATAAAGCAAACAAGAACTAGCACGTACAACCATTCTCTAACCTAGGAGCAGTATTTGTGTATGTGCCAAACTTGAAAGATGTCAATAATTCCATTGGCTGTTCACGCTCAGTATAATTACGTGCATGTTTGAGTGAAGGCCATGCTCAAAAATAGATACAGTGATGCTCCGAAGGACTAATGCAAGTCTTTTGAGGTTAAATTCTTTGTGTAATTATGGGAGAAAAGGAGCCTCTCTCCTTCAGTGGGTAATTCAGAATCTCGACACCAAGGTTTTTACTTTGAATCACCCTTCTCCATTGATTATAAAGGGAATCTAAGGAGGTCCCTAGTACAAGGCTAGCATTAACCTTTGCCAATTCACTATTTTATATTCCCCCAATTTTCTGTTTAGCGAAAGCCAACATTCAGTATGACATTTAAACAAAAGGTCACTTAGCAGTTGGGTGCAGGTGTATGTAGAGGTGCTTTTAATACTTGCATGCAAATTGTAGTCTTGCAGATGTTTTCCTGAATTTCAGGATAATGGCAACATACAATGCATCCCATATCCTAACAAGAGACAGGGGTAGCAGGAAGCAACTTCAGTCTGTCCTCAGAGGATAAATTTATTTGCAAGTTGTGCATTACATGCTTTTAATAAGTTTAATTAAAAAAAAAAAGTAGCTATTCTGTTGTTTCCAACATTTGGAAAACACGTTTCCAGCTCTAGTTTATTGATAATTCTGATATGGTAGATACTGTCTTGTATGGCAAGGGCTCTTGTACCATTATTAAAGTTTGTGTAACAAGTAATTCATACGGGTTCAAGCAGAAGTCAGATTTGAGCATAGCTTTTTAATGGCCGGGAGCAAATAGCTTCAATGAAGGCTGCTGCTAAGTGGAAGGCGTGTGTCTGGAGTAGTGTGTAGTGTTTTGAATGCTGCCATATGTCCCAATAAATATGAGCATTGCAAACATAATCAAAACGTGTTCAATGTCACTGCAGTGCTGTGGGCCTTGTGTGCTCCTGTCCGTATCTGTAAGAGGAGCCTCTCTCAATATAATTTTTCAAAATGACATGTTCATGGGAGTGCACTGGCAGACAAACAACGTAATTATTGACTAATATAATGACATATGACTTGTGCTGCGCTGCAGCAGAATGACGCTGAGCTGTATTTGATGTGGCATTTGAAATAAGAGAATCTAATAATATGAAATGGGTTTCAGAACAGTAAATGGAAAGCTTTAGATTTGGCTTTCATAGACTCTGTAATTGGGCCTGGATGAAGTCCCACGGAGAGGGCTGCGCAGCGGAGTGAACTGTGGTCGCCCGCGCGGGAATGCACCCGCGGTGCCAGTGTGTTGGATCCAACTTTCACAGGAAAGAGCTTCGTGGCATGAAGCTCTGGGGGCAGTTTTGAGTCATGCAGCATGATATGCAAGTTTTAGCTGAGGTGTTTAAAATGAGTCACTTTAAGTATTAAAGTTCAAATTTGGACTTCAATTACAGTGTTCATCAACCATATGAAGCAATATTAGGCTTCCTTTCTGTACAGATTATTTCAATTATTGGTTAAAATATTTCTTTTTTTCGTTCAGCTTCACTAATCACTACTAAGTACTTAGTATACTAAAAAATTACATACCAAGTACCAGACATGAAATATATCTTTTGGCCAGGTAATATGATATATTAAGTAATAACCTGAACAAAATATAATAAATTGCTATTTAATTCTGAGACAGTCAAAGCTAAATCTATTGAGTTTAGTTTGAAAACCATGAATGTAAACTCGGAATAAGAGAGAGAATGCAGCTAAAAAACATGTCAATTCAGTGGCAAAGGGAAGACCACAATTTCAAAAGTTAAAAAAAAAAAAGAAAAATAGCAAACACTAGAAAGTAAAAATTATGACACATAAAGTATCATTTGTGATTTATTAATTCTAGAAAATGCAGTGGTCTAAAATCTGCCTCTTACCCTACTCCTAAGGCAAGATATTAGACGATCCCTTTCAGCCCCATTTCTGTGGCCCATCCTGCCTGTGCAGGGAGTTTCTCTCTCTGGCAGTTACTCCTCGCACAGGAGCTCTTGGATACACAGAGCCCTTGAATTCCCCAGGAAGGTCCTTGGATGCAGAACCCACGGGAGCTGCACTAACTGCGTAAACAGAGGACAACGGCTGCAGCAAGGCAGTATATCCTGCTGCTTGGGACTTGCCAGTACACAGTTTTATGTGCAGCTTTGGAGTTTCACTCCGTTATTAAAGAACCTGGCACAGTTTTTATATGTAGATGCTTTTTTATTATTATTATTAGCTTGAGTAGGGAAAATCTTGAATGGCTGTAATCTGGGCTTAGCTAAAATACTTTAATATGACCTGTCAGGCTGCATTAAACCAGTAGGCAGGAGGGTGTGCTGCAATTGCTGGGCAGCCTGGTGTTTCGAAGCAATTTTAGAGAGACCATATGATCAAAATGACTGGAACAGCGAGAGAGAAGGAGCAAGATCATTTTACTACAGTCTTAAATTGAAGGAAATGCTGATCTGTGGGGGTTTCTTTTTATCCTAGGGCAGGTCTAACCACTCTTTATCTGTGGGGCAAAAAAAAAAAAAAAATCACTATGGATAGGTAGTAGAAGATGAGAGAAGCCTCCAGAAAGTTTGGTATGCTTTTTATCTCTCTCCTGCTCTCTTCTCACATTTTTCTCCTACCTCTTCCTGTCTCCCTCCCATCCTGCTTGTAAGTGAAACATTTACATTTTGCCAGTAGTAATAGGGTGACAGGAGATGAGTGGAGCAAAAGCCCTGTCACACATTTGTGTAGGTGTGGGTGAGCGTGTGGACGTGATTCTCCTTAGGAGACTTGAGTGAGATAAACACAGCTTGCAGAGTGGTGTTATGGACCTTGCCTACCAGCCCTAGCATTCAGGTCAATCTGTGCATCCCCCCAACACTCTTTCACAGTGTCTCTCTGTTCCTGCTCTTTCAGCCATTCACACTGGTCAGAAATACAAGTTTAGAAGAGCTGAAACCTTAGGTCTGTCAGGCGAAAGCAACGACAAAGAAATGCAGCAATATCACACTTAGTCTCTGGCTTCTGCCTAGGATTCAGATTAAACCCTGCCAATAACAGCTACGACTCTGTGGCAGCTACGTTACTGCAGTTAAATCAGTCAAAATTCTTTCACCATCCTGTTAGCCCTGTAAAGGAGGTTGCGAAAGGAGGTGTTAGGCAGGCTCTCGAAGGGGAAGATCACACTGATTTCTTAACAAAAAACGTGGAGAATTTGAACACTCTGGGTTTTCACATTCCAGTTAAGGAATAAGCAGAAAATAGCAATACCAGGCCCTGGGGGCAGGATTCTGAGGAATAAAGTTGCTTGTCTCACCCCTAAACCCACTCCCTCATTCCTGAAAGTCCACAGGTGGCAGGTCAGGCTTTCATTGTAAGATACTGCTCTTCAGCTTGGCTTTATACAAACTTCTCTGTGTGACAGAAATCAGATTAAGTAGCTACAACAATTTGAACTTGCTTCCGTCTTACTTGCGCTTTGGTAGCTTTCAAAAAGAGGTCAGCTTGAATCTGCTGTGTTGACATGTAGGTATGCGTGTATATGCTTGTACATATGCATACAATGATGATCCCTGCTAGCTGCGGACAGGAGAATCAAGAGGCTGTCAGTGGGAGAATCGAGGGCCACTGAGAACCCTTTCAGTAGGGGTAGTTGCAGTGATTGTCACGGTGCCGGGTGTTTTTCTTCCTCTGTCCCTCAGAGAAGGCAGTGTGGTGGCTGTCAGCAAAACATCTCCTCTTGCCCCTGGCTGCAGCTGCTTGGCTCCCAGCTGAAGGGCATCATAAATTCTTCTACCTGCTGCCCCTGCTTGTTCGATGCTTCATCCTTAGAAGGCATCTTCTCTCTTCCACGCTACCTTGTGATTATTGTCATATCTAGATTGTAATGGCTTTCATTTCTAAATCCAGACAAGATAACTTCTCTTTAAGGTTTACAAGCTCCCTTGTGTGTTTGGGCTGGCAATATTTTTTTGTGGTACTATTCTATTTTTCTACAAAGAGTTGCATCTAGTGGTATTAGCTGGGTTCTTTCCTTGGCAAACTGCAATCTTATTGCAGTTACTGGCTAAGGAAAGGGGCAAAGTTTTTCTCAGTTCTCATGTTTGAATTAAAACGAAGTTCCCTAAATTCAGTTTGCCCTGGTTATGCCATTGTAGATGTACTAGACGGACTCTTGTGCATACTGGTGGCAGACAGAAGAGCGGTAGAGAACTACTTTCCCCATCTCATCTGGAGTAAAAGCTGTGAGATGCCTTTTCCTTTTGGGAATAATAGCACTTGAATTAATTTACACACAGCCAAGTGCTCTGCATACCCCAGTGTGAATACTGAGTACAACCGGCCTTATGGCCTTTTGGAAGAATGTAATGGCTATTTTTAGTCTGTATGTGGGAGTGTATATACAGTTGTGTACTCTGGGATGCCAAGTTTCTACAGACTTTATGACTTAATCATTGCCTCTGTGAAAGGATGACTTTTACAGGGGTGCAGTTCTAAATGGGATTTTGTGTCCTTGAGGTCTAGCCCTTTCAGGCCTATTAGAAGTTTTTAGACACATTTAATGTTTTGGATTCTTTCAATGAAAACGATAAAGAGTACTACTCGTTAGTTACTTGCTCTTCTCTGTTGGTCTACCCCATTCAGCATTCATTCTGCAGTCAGATTGCACCATTTAAATTCTTTTTTATGCAACATCCCTTGAGGTCTTCCTTCTCCAAAAGAAAGAATCATGTGGCTAATTTTCTGTGGTATCTTTAAATAGGGCCAGTCTTGCAACTCACTATTGTCTTTGAAGATCAAAGTTCCCAACCAGCTCTCCCCAGGTTTAAGGTACTATCCTTAGGCAAACAAATGGCTTTCAGACTAAAGGATTACATGTTTTGGTTTTTCTTTCTTTTTTTTTTTTCACTCTCATCATTGCAGAAAATTTGTAATCACTCTGTTAGAAAATGGACTTTCTTTTCAAAATGTAGTAGAGTTTCTTTGTATTCTCTTATTAACAAATGAAAAATTGCAGCAAAAGTTGCAGCAGAAGTAACACCAAAAGACCATTGATCAAAATGATCTCTTGCAGCAGACACCCATAGCGGCAGCTCGGGTGTTTCTTCTAGAGCTTGGAACGCAGGGCAGAGAAGCAGTGGTGGTGAGACTGCCAGGAAGCCTCCCTGGGCCCTGCTGGTAAGTTCCGTAAGCAGCTGGTACCTGGCAACGCCTCGCAGGGCAGCTTTCTGCCCCGTGGGGTTGGCTTTCAGGGGCACATGGGTCACAAACTGCCTGCTCAACTACCAGGAGTTACAGGTTAGCAAATGGTTCTGTTCATTTTCCAGTGACTTTTGAATCTACCAGTGATTTGAAATCCCCCCAAAATTTGAGACCTGGTAAGTTTAAGGAAATAGGTTTCTCGAGGGAGAGAATCAGCTCGTGCCCCAGTGACAGAAAGACTGCAGGGTGGGCTATGTCCTGGTATGCCAGAAAATCCACATGAAGGAGAGGAAGGAGGAAAAAGACTGAGTGGCCCAGCTGCAAGAAAGCTTTGGTCCCATCTCATGCCTCATTACACAGCAGATAATTCAGCCACAAAACACAAAGCCACAGGAAATCAGGCTAAATTCTGCTTCCCGCAGAACTTCTCCTACCATTTGTGCGTGGGGGTTCACTTTTGCTTTCCCTGTTCTACTCAGCAATTTGGTGAATAAAAATGTAGATACCTTCTTATTTTCCAGGCTGGACACCAAGCATGGTTAAACTAAACTCCTCATTGTCAAAATTATAAGCAAGTAAATTCCACATGCCTGCCTGTACCCTTTCCAGCTGCTGCTTTTGCACTGCCTCCCAGGGGACTGTAACTTGCTCTGTAGCCCCCAACGTGGAAGACTTGTCCCTTGATTGCTGTTTTTGCATAAGCAACACAGCAATGAATAAGAAGTGTTACTGGTGTTAAGAGCCTCACACAAAGAAAGGATGTTGTTTTTTAAGAGTAGAATTTGACAGAGTTTCTTGCCTAGTGCACAATTTGCTCTACTGCTTTGAGTTTCTGCTCAAGCAACCACTTCCCAAAGCTCCCTCACTTCCCAGGCAGGCTGCAGGGTGCAGAGGGAAGGAAAGGAGGGTGGCAACAGGGCTGTGTCTGTCCCTATTGGCTGTGTTTTGCAGAGGCTGGTTTAGGATTTGGCCAGCTTGGCAGCTCAGGAAAACCTACATAACCAGCATGTATTTCACGTGTGTGTGTGCACGTCAGTCCCTGCCACTTAGTCCTGCTCCGAGCTGGAACGGGAACCTGGAGCCTGGCTACCCTCTGCGAAGGGCAGTGCTCGCAGCATGGCACAGGAAGGACAGATGAGAATGTCCAACCCCAAATCTCACCAAATGTTCTCGAGTGCTTTGCCAGTCAGAAATGTGATTTGTTTCTGAAGTTTGTATACCTGGTAGCACAAGAGCCATCCTCTCACGTACTGATCGAATGCCCTGGTCAGAGAGATTTTGCTCGCAGAGCCGGAGGGGGTTTGTTGGTGGGATGGGGCGGATGCCCTCCCTGGGCTATGGAGCTGTGGGGCAGCCTGGAGCTCTGCACTCTTTCTCAGGCCTCCTCAGCACAGGAGCTGGCTGGAAGCTCAGGACAGTGGGAAAGTGGCTGGGAAGAGTGCGCTCAGGGCCAGAAAATGTCCTCAAATGGGCCTCCTTCCTGAGTAGTTGATGCAAGATATCAAGGTGTCCACTGCAATAACAGTTTCCCTGGAGGCTACGTGTACGTGACATGTTGCTTTATTATAGGGTGTATTGAAAAACTCAGAATCTGCAATGTCACGCCACAGTTCTGCTGTACCATTTCTCTGAACATGCTTCTCACTGTTAAAATAGAGATAGGGAACATAGGTGCCAGAGCTACAAACTGAGCATCAATACTTTGACCTGCGTTTGGTTTTAGAATTTTATTTTTTCGCAAGAGGGTTGTTTTCAGTCTCTCTGAAAGTCAGAGACACATATTGGATACAAAGAAAAAAGGAAAATTCAAGAAAGCTGTAATTATGTTTTGGGCGTTCGTGGCGTTTGACAGGCTTGCCTGTTGGAGATTAATGAGAATGGTAAAGAGTCGGAGGAGGGGAGGTGAAGCAGGGATGCAAGAGTGGCTGACGGAAGGAAGCAAAAGGTTAGCCATAAAAAAGGCAAAAGTAAAGAAACAGAAAAGCTTTTCAAGTTGGAAAAAAACTCTGCTTTTTGATGAATGAACTGCCAAAGTTGGAGTTCAGCTTGCCTTAGACAGCCGGAGTGGGACTGTATATAGGACTTTTTCCTTTTTTTTTTTTTTTTTTTTTTTTGAATCTACAGACCTGCATTAGAAGTCTTGTGAGAACAAGTTTTTTCATGATGTTTTGATACCTCTGTTCCTGGCAGTTTTCCAGGAAAGGAAGCGTGAGGGGAGCAATGGTAGCATATGTTTTCTGTGTACATGTTTTAGTATATGCATATGCTCGGTCCTTTCCAGTTTTGCAGTTTTCAGGACTTTAAGGGATCAGTGGTTGTTCGCATGTTTTTGTTTTCAAGATACATTAGTTTTGAAGTTTTCTAATTAAACCTGTCACAAAATATACTCATTGTTCATCCTAAGAAAGGAAATGCTTCAGAGTAATACAATGTTTTTCAAAAGGAGGTACCTTCCTTTTCTTCATAGCTATTGTTTTATTAAGCAAGCAGCATTAACCTTTGCACAGTAACCTTTGCACAGAGTATTAATTGCCAGCGCAAATTCTTGTGTAAAGGACCTGAGTGTCTCCCTGCACCCCAAAAGGGAGAACAAGTTGCATAACAGACACTGTGTTTTACCCCAGTGTTGTGGTCCTGATGGAAAATGGCAGAGATGGCTTCACTCAAATGTCATTTTGTTGCTTCTGTCCCTCACTCAGGGCAGACGGAGCCTACACTGCCAGATAGGAGGCACTTCAGAATGCCTTGCGTAGACTGCACAGAACTGGTGCAGGAAGGGAGAGCAGACAAAAAGCCTCAGGTTGAAGCAGATTCACCGTTGCTGTCAGATTGCAAGTGCAGCCCGATGCAAATGAAGCAGACTCTAGTTACCGTTCAGTTTGTGCAGACAGTAGTTGGTCTCTCCAGGCTAAATTGGTCTGCACCGACTTTCTCTTCTCCCAAACTTTTCATTTCTATTATTATAAAATGTTCTTCTGCAGCTCTCTGAGACTGAGCTTGTAACCATTCCTTCACTGGTTCTGTGATCAAATACATCTGAGGATTGACTCTCCCAGCTTTTTTTAGTATGGCCATTTATTTAATCACAAGCCTCTTTCCAAGCGTTCAGCTAGAGGAAAAAAGCCTCACAGGGTCTCGGGAAGCCGAGTGGATGCAAAGGATGATGACGAGGTAGAGAGGGATAAGCAGTAGCAGTGGCTGTGCAAGCCCAGAGAACTCAGTTTCATTTCCCATTCTGGAGTCGTGAGTGCTAGCGCTCCCAAGGACCAGTCCCTCCTTCATAGACCAAAAACCAGTATTTTCCTTTGGTGTTACAAGGACAAAAGATGAAGTACCCACTGTTACCATGGAACTAGATACGGAGATGCTCAGATATTGAGTTAACAGCAGGGTTGTCCTGCTGGTGTTCCTCGGGGGAAGCAGCGGTGAGGTTGCAGTGGGGAGCGCCCACTGTTCAAACACGAACAGTGTTTGTGTACTGACCACAAGCCTAAATTCATGATAGCCTCTTGTCTCCTGGAAGCAGAGAACAAGAAGGTGATAGAAGTAAATCTTCTTGGCTTCCTTTGGGATGCTAAGGACAAGACTTCTTACTCCTTGTGGCAGCAAGACAATAGGGACTGTTTAAAGATGAAACCTGAGATATAGTGCAAATGAAATAAGGGTTTCATGGGATTTGTGTTTCTCTGTTTTTGTTTGAGGAAAGGCTAATTTTAGTGGGAGGTTTAGGGCAAGACTAGGAACTTTTCTAAAATTTATCTGTTCAAATACATATCACCTAAGCACAGCTGAAGAGTTAAGAAAAAAAAAGAGGAGTTGGATAAAAAGCTGTAAGCAAAAAATGAAGTAAACAGAATTAAGGATCATGATTTTTCACAGCGAGGCTCATTAGATCAGTTGTTGGAAATACGATTGAAGTTAAGAGTAATATGTGCAGTGGAAAGACAGCTGCCTTTATTCTGAGAGTAGAAAGCAGAAGTAGACATTGTGATAGATGAGGAGCACTGAATTGAGAAGATGAAAGAAGGACATAATCAGCAGGAATTGCCTTTTATTTTCTGTGCCAGAATTTCTAACATTCTTAGAACCCTTAAACTACTTCCTTGAAAATTGAGGATTAGAGGCATGATTACAGATTCCAGATTCATGATGCACTGTGATATAAGCATCTATGATAGATCCATTTTAGGAGAGGGCTGTTTGTACTAACTGTTTACTCTCAAAAATCTCATAATCCAGTTGTTTTAAAATATATTCATCTTAAGAAAGCATATTTTGGATAAGAAATTATTTTGAGAAAACCATCCCTTGAGCTTTAAACAAATTTATAGCCAATTCAATACAGTCAACATCTTGCAGTTTCCTCATGACACTGCTGTATTCATCAGCAATTAAAGGTCTTTCCAGACAAATATAAAAGAGGTACAGGTAGGAATAATGTTCTACACTGGTTGTTCCATATAGACATGATATATTCAGCGCTGAAATATTTATTTAAAAGAGTATGATTAGTTTCTTATACGTGCTCCCAGTACTAGAAAAAAACTGAAGGGCATATGTCAGCATGGATAATGTAGAGAACAGAGATGATGATAATCACTACTTGCTGCAAGAAATTTGCTAATTAAAGAAAAAACATTTTGATCTACTTTTTTGTACTAGGCAGATAGGAAGTAGAACTAAATGATAACTTTGAAATGCTGTTCAAAGCCATTTATTTTGTACAATGTCTGTGTATCAGGCAAAATTGTCATAGAAGGTTTTGGGCTTCAGAAGTGTGTGTTTTCAAATGAATTTTGTTATCACAAAGAAAAATATCCCACACCATTTTGAAATCAAAAACTGTAATTTTTAATACAGCAGTGAGGATGTTTTAGCTGACAGCACAGATTGCAGTGTAATCCAAACTGAATAGTATACTGAGCATAGACTAATTTAACCTTCAACAGCAGACCTCATTAATTCATGTTGGATCCGAGATGTTAAATGTACATGAAACCCACAGAAGTAGATTTGATCATCTTGTTGCTATTCCGTATTTTCACTGTGCTCCTTGCAAAGATCAGAACTTCAGAATTCCTTAATATTTGAATTAGATGTGACAGTAGTAAAAGCAGGGATTTAATAGTTCTGTTTCGTATGCTTAGTGTATTCACAGGCCTCGGCTAGTTGTGTTTTACTAAGTACCCTATAAACCAAAGTACAGGCCTTAATCTTGCCAGAAGGAAATGCAAACAAAGCTAATCCTAAGCATCCTTATATAGCCAAATTGTGGTAAGTGCCTCAAATACTTATATCTAAGCTAATTGCAAATCCCTTTGTTAGAGAGACAGAGAGAAAGAAAAGGTCCTTAGAAGCAGGCACTCAGGTCACTGGTTTTGCTCTTTCTGGTGCCTGGCTGGCAGCAACGTGCATCCTTCCCTTCTTTTCAGCAAAGCCCTTAAAATAGGCTTTATGTTCACCAGTGACTAGAGGTAGCACGTGCTCAGCAGTTGGAGATGAACGTGTGCTCAATACTTAGAGATTCCGTCGTGCTCGGATGCTTAACAGCAGGCTAAACCCTGCATAATCTTTTAAAGTTCCTGACAAGATGCAAATGCTTCATAGCAGCAGTTGTCCTACAAGTACTTAATATGGTTGTCATTTTTTAGCTAGTGCTTTTTAATGTAATCAGCACTTTCAACCTTTCAAGTTCTCTGCAGATGACCCACAACAAAGTTTATCCTTTGCCCCACTTAATGAATGACTTACTGACTGCTTCTTAAAAAAATATAATCAGCATTTTTTTTCTGTGAAATGTTCCATGTCTCAAATAAATCAGTTCCCGAAACAGGCTCTGATATCTCTCAGGCATGCTTTCTTCATGTCACTATCCGCTGCAGTTTGCATTGCTTTGAACTGTTACTTTGATAAAATTGCTTTCATTCTTCTGTCAGATTCCAGTTATTTTTTAATTTAGGTATTTAATATTACTTAAATATTAATCCCTTTGAAATAATTTCTATTTCTATTCTATCTGTAAAGCATGAGAAAAAATTATAGTTTTTACCACATATTAATATTGTGAGGATAACTTTGATAATGTTTGCGATATGTTTTAAACTTAGGGGAACATTTGCAGTTTTTTCTTATAATCTCTTTGAAGAGGCAGTACTATTAAAGACCAATTTCAGTCCTTTCTAGTGTCCATAGGATCCTTCTATAGTTAAGAGAGCAGAAGAGAAATTCTGGGAGAGTCCTGCTTTGGAGTCTTCCTGAGGGCAGCTCCCTGCATGAGCTGTGCCAGCAGCTTTGTCTTCGGGAGCATCTCCTCTCTTCCCCTGTGCTCTCGGGGAGCATGACCGAAGGCTCCTACTCCTCACTGGGGCCTGGGCGTTGATCTCCACGCAGAGTGTGCCAGGGTCAACCTCCTCGCTGGGAAGCTGTGGTTATCCCCTGGGTTTGAGCGAGAGTCATAATGAGGTTTTGGAATTCCTCATGGAAGGACGTCCTGCTCCATGGGGACAGATATTGGTCTCAGTGAGGCAGAATGGGATGTTTCTACCATACAGACAGTTCTAAAAAAAAATTGTCATGATGCTGCCACAATACACTTTACACAAATAAATACACTTTTACACAAATAAATCTTTTTCAGTGGATATCTTATAGGGGTTGCTTGCTATATAAGAGTTTTATTAGGAGGGACATAATATGACATAGTGTACTTTATATAGCAATAATAACAAATAATATTGTTGCCATTATTGTGTTGTCTCAGGACAGTAGCTTTCCCTGAAATTTTACAAGATAATAAATCCTATTTCTTTAGTTGCAGATAAACTGAATGCTTTAAGATCCACTTGAAAAGAAGGCCGTTAACCTACTACAAATAGGCCCCAAAGTGTCTGTTTACCTGCATGACTATTGATTTGAACAGCCTGAAGCAGCTCTGTTTAGGTCCTAAATGTAAATGTTATGTTGATTCTTGAAAGCCTCAAAATCTCATGAAATGCTTCAGGGGGGTTTTTGTAACATACACTGGTAAAATCTATGCAGTTTGCCATTGTCTTATTTGTGGGCAGGTTTTCAACCAGACAGTTCATTTTTCCTCCTGAAAGTTCTGGATACAAATACTTATAAGGTTTAGCTGAAAATTCACCTGATAGGGTCACTGTTGCCCCACCTGAACATCTGTCCCCATCACAGAGCTCCCAAACAACCTGACACCATCGCGGTCCCCAAAGGGGGCCTTGCTCTGGAGGTGCCTTAGCAGAGCCCTGTGGGAAAACCTGCCCCAGGGCATGTTCAGATCTAGCTAGTCATACTAATTCTTGAGATTTAGGAGCTCAAATAGCTGAAAAATTTAAAAATTAATAACTTGGTTTGTGAGAACAGACTTCCATAACTTTCTCACGAGGCAGGGTTGGGGTTAGGAAGCATTCTCTTTGGAGACTGGATTAGCTCAGTGTATCAAAAATGCCCCCTCTGTTTTCCTTTCTCTATCTAGTGTCCAATGCTGAATTGTCAAGTAGCTTTTTTCTTTCCCTCCTAGGGCTGCATGCATTAAAAAAAAATCCTGAACACCAATTAATTTGTCTAATTTACATGAAAAAGTGCAGAAGATGTCTTTTTCCCCCCCTCATAATTAGCTATATTTTGCAATTCATTAAAATTCTGCAGCCCTTCACATAAAGCAGCCCTATTCACTACATGGGAGATAAGTGCTTAATTCCAAAAGGGGCAGACGGAGGAGGCAGAAAGGAAGTGGAGGAGGGCAAGATTAGCATTTGATATATTAGCTATGCATATTCATGAGGGAAAATGAAGCTTTGCCAATTCATGTTGGGTTTAGGTTTATTTTGCAGGCCATTCAGCACACTTACCTCAACAAATGGTTCATGTGGGCTTCTCCTGCTTGTAATTGGGCAGCCACGTGGAGAGGGACCTTTTGACAGACCTGGAGTGCAGCGCGGGAGGAAGGGCCTGAGGCGGCATGTTGGGCCCAGCTGCTCCCCAGTGCTGGTGCTGGGCCACCTTCGCCAGCAGAAAGTGCCATGTGGTAGGCAGGGAGAGACCGTGGAGTTGGCAGCCGCGTTTGGGGCTCAATCTGTTCGTCCTGGGGGAGCTCCTTGGCCCCGCGTTCGCGGCTGCTCTGTTGCGGGCCGAGGCTTCTTGTTTCCTTGCAGCCCCACACGTACCGGTGACAGCTCTTGGCACAGAAATCCCCTCGTAGGGGCTGCCCACCCTGGCTATCTGCAGCAGGCGGTACCTGCTGCTCCCCACGCTCGGGCTGGCCTTCCCGAGCACGGCGTTTCTGGTCCCATGCAGCCTATAGCTTTCCTCTGGGGGCAGGTGAGGACTGGGACAAGCAAGCGTGGAGATTTGATGCAGGGTGGTAGGGACAGCTGTTCTTTACTTCTGTTTGTTCTGGGAAAATAATAGGTTTCCTATTATTAATAATATTAATAATAGGTTCCTCTCAGTGTCTTGATTTTGGGAATTAGGTTAGACCATTGTATATCTCTCTTTTTTTTTTTTTATGCCAAGTGAGTATTTTTCCCTTTAAATACAGCAGCTGGGTTGTAAAATGACTTTGAAACAGTTCTCCTTTTCCTAAAAAGCATACGAGTTTAGACTGTGACCTCAAAATAAATCACAAAAGTGCTTATTTCTGTCTACCTCACAGCTTGTGCAGGCATGATCACACAGTAAGAAAAGCACAGGTCTTTGTCACTAATACAAAATGCTGCAATTTAAAACTTCCCTTGAGGCATCTGGGTTCAAAGGAGCAGTAAGTAACTCGAGATGAGCCTGATCTACAGAAGTGCTGCCCTTGAAATTAAAACTTTCCTACAAGAAGAGTGAGGCAGTTTGAGCACAGAAATTAAAAACAGCAGCCCCCATCTCGCTGCAGGGACGGCCGAGGCCATTGTGATTTCTGTGGAAACCAACATGTAGAGTGTAAGGCAAACTTAGTTTGTCACAGTTTGAAAAATTCTGACTGCAGTTTATAATGTGCATGCACACTCATGAATATGAAAATTGTAATGAGCTCAGAAAGAGGCTCAGAGGAGATTCCTAGTTTAGGAAATCTCCCAGAAGCTTTTGATTTCTGCATGGGGAAAAATAAATATTTGAACTTGATGTCAGGATCTCAGGTGCCAGAGCCTTGGGATGCCCTGCTGCCCCACTGTAAATCATTGCACCAAGCGCAGAGTGCAACATGTGGAAAAATCTGCAGAGGGTAAGAGGGAGGCTAGGACTTAGGAGGGCCTTGTCAAGTCCCTCTAGGCGTGCTGGATGGATACGAGTGTGACAGAAATTTTGTGACAGCAAGGTCTCTCAAGCATGGTATGGACACTGAGATTGCCCATCTAGTAAATAAGAACAGTAATTGTTAAGGGAATTGTACCACATTCTGTTTAGTTATCATTCCCAATTGGGAAGTTGCATGTTCCTCAAGATCTTTTTAAATCATTCTTTGAAATGACAGGAATAAATCTCAACTGATCAGATTGGATGCAGAGCTTCCAAAAAAGCTCTGCATAAGCAGCTGATTATTATAATCGTGAGCATATTAAATATTGTGTGCTTGCTTTTAGAGGAAGAATATTATGTATTAAAAGTTGCCACAGGTATCCATGTGCTAGATGCTGAATTCAAGGATCTATCCTCTGTCAGATTTGCTTAACATCCCAGTGATTTACAGTTCACATATTCCTGCGTTTGTGGGTTTATTGTTGTTGTTTCCTATACAGCAGCTTCATTTTTAAGTGTTTTCTTCTCATTGTTCTGTTGGTGACATCTTCACCTCCCCAAATTAATATGGATTATTTTTAAGAATAAGCAGCATCTACTGTGCACTAATGTAGATATCAATATCTTTATGTAACAAAATACATTTGTGCCCTTGATGGATCTACACTTAAAATTCTGTCTGCTTAGTATGCATTAAGCTCATAAGCCAGCATTTTGTTAATTTTAAACACTTTCAGACCATGTCCAGAAATACATGACAACTTCTGCACTGATGAATGTAGTTTATATTAGTGACGACAATTGCTTTCCATTTAACTCACACCAAGAATGGGAATTTGCTGTACCTTTTACAGCAGTTATTCAATGCTGCTGAAGCAAGAGGGTGTCAGCATTTCCCTTCCAGCCGCCTTCACTGAGTGGCTTAAAATTCAAGTGTAAAATCTCACTCAAAGCAGGAATTAAATGGACCAGGTGTTAAGACAATTTGAGGGGTTACTTCTCATCAGCTGCTCCATTTAAGTGGAGGAGTTTTTGCATGAAATATGACCTTCATTTCTGCAGATATTGAGAGAGCTCTTTCAAAGTAACAGCTTCTTGAAAGCCTTTGCAAGCCAGTGCAGTAGCCTCCTGAAGTCATCAAATGCTAATGTTCTCCTTGCATCACATTTTCCCTGATCTAACGCTTCACGTGTATTTGTTTTCATTCCCAGACTAGCTTTGAATGAGGCTTTTTGGCCTTCCAGAGCAGTAGGTACTGAGACTTGGAGATGTTCCTCTCAGCACCATTGATCCAAACTACGACTGCTAGTTCTTTGCACAATTAAATCATAAAGTTAAATGGATTCTGCACACTCAGTCTCGCTGGAAACTTTTCCCTGGCTGATTAGACACATGCAGAACAGCTGAGTGTTTGGAAATGCATAACCGCTTATTGCATTACATCTGCTATACCATGATGTCCTTTGCGACGAAGGAAGAGAAGGAGAAAAGCTTTCAGTCTTGCTTTAATGCCATATTTTGCAGTTAGTGTTGAAGGCGGATGAAGGAATGCTGATTTAGAATTCCTTTCCACTTCCTGCTGCAGCTTGTTCTGCAAATCAGATGGTAACATCCAAGAGAGGGTGAAGAGAAACAAGACTAGGGAGTCACATAAGGATATGCACAGTGAGAATCAGGGTCACTACTGCCTGCACTCTTAATGCTAAGTCACGTTCCAAAGGGGCCTAGGGAAAATACAAAAGCATTTAATAAGATAATATTCAGTCAGCAGCTGTGAAAGATTACTTTAAATATTTAATGCTTAAGTTTTACTCCATCTGGCAAAACATTTGCAATGTAAAAATTATTTTTTAGAGTTTTCCAGCAATTAAATAACATTATATCATAATCAACACAATGCTGAACTGCCTTCATTCAATAAAGAACATGCCAGTTTTGCTTAGAAGTAATTTTATAGCCCCAAGCTTAGGGTGAACTTTAAAAAATAGTAGATGCTTTCAGGCCCAGATTTCACACACATTCCCAGGGAAACTCTTTGGAAAACAGAGAATGAAATAAAGAGTGTATTGCTGTATGTAGGAATTATCCTAAACAAAATAGCAAATTCAGTAAAACACTAATGTATAACTTCACCATAGAATAGGCTGGCCATAAGACAGCCGAGAAAATTTAAATATTTTTACTGAAATTTTCCTGAGATTATTTTTGCAAGAAGTATACTACAGATGTTTTACCTGCTGGACAATTAATCAGTATTGTTAAGTGTGTAGGATCGGATCCTCCTAGTGAAAGCAACATAATCTCACGTACTCCCACCAGGCGTGAAGGAGTCGGACAAGGTCTCCTCAACCTTAATCTGTCACTTTTGAAAGATGTAAGTCTCGTATTTTAGGGTCAGAGGAGTGAGTCAAAGGAGAGTCAACCAACCCAGACTTGTTCTGGGCCCCTTCCAGCAGCTGATGTGATGTTTCGTGCTGTGTCTGCCTCGTTGATAGCCATTAAACCACCATTCCCAGAACGGAGTTGGCAGCTAGTGCTGCTGCAGAAAAAGCCATGGCCTTCCTCTTACAAGTATTCATATTACTGCAGATGCAGGGATCATCAGCCTTTTGCATGTGCAGAGGAGAAAACTTGTAAGGGTATTCATGCAAAAAGCTGGGTGAGAAATTCTGCATCTCTGCATAAAGGCGTGTGTGTGGTGATGATTCCTTCAGCTATGGAATCCAGTGTCTGAGTTTTGTTGGATGAGCATGTTGATTTCCTGAAACTATGCAGAATAAATTGCTGTTCTGTGTAAGCAAGAACATCAGTTCCTAAAAATAAAACCTGATGGGATGAGATTGAATAAAATAGTTAATATAAGTGCAGAAGACAATGAGAAGGTAAAAGAGGCTCCATGTAATAGTGCATCAGAAATACAGATTCTTCTCAATTGCTTATAGACAATTGCTTATAGGCAATTAGAATTGTATTCTAATTGCCAAGGCTCTATGCAATAGTTCATGTGCCTTTTCTCTCATCCTCACTCTCCCATTCATCAAATTGCCTGTTTAGACATCAAATAAATAATAATTAAAAAAAAAAAAACTAAGGCTGATCCTTAAAAACTAAATGAACCCTTAGATTCACAGAAGCTTGAAGTAGTGTCATTTTTCCCTGAAAGGGTTAAACATTAAGATCGTGAAAAAAATCATTTTTGTCCATCCCGTGTGTGCTTCAAACACACAGCTGCACACGTCCAGGGAAGTGACATGTCTTCAAAGGACGTGGGCAGCCTCAGTGATGAAAATCAGTCTGCCAGCCTGCACAATTTACATGCGAGCTTACACTACCAGGCAGGCATTTCCTCTCCTCCCGTGTGTTTTTTTTTGATGTGGGCTATCAAAGCTTATACTTCCTTGCGCTTCCTCCTGGCTCCCCGCTCTTTGCTCAGTAAGAAGGAATTAGCATATCCCAGGCCTTGCTCTCAACGCCAGCTCTTGCAGCACGAGCTGGGCCGAGCAGGGAGCAGCGACGTCTCCGTGGCGGGTGCTGCGCTTTGGCCTGTGCTCTGACAGGAGACAAGAAGCCCCACGGTACCCGCAGTGCTGAGGAGCTGGGTCGGACTGGCTAGCCTGCCCCTGCTCTTGGCCAGGGCTTATCCAGAGCCGGATGAACTCCCCTCTGATGCAGTATAGCCGCTTCTGCGGCAGGTCAATAACTCTGAACTTGAGCCAGGCAGCCAGCAGAGCGCTCCGGCTCTGAGGAGTTGTACTACATGGTCGCACACTTGGAGATTCATGCAGGGAGGGTGTGATATTGCAAGGATAAATGGAGAGGTGACAGTGCTCTTCGGAAAGGTCAAGCGGTGAGCGGCTGTTTCATGTTCTGTAAGCTTCCACCTTGAAAAGTTTGGACTGTTATTATTTTATCAAGTGTGGATACTCTTTATCTCCTTTGGGCTTGACATATTCAAAATGGGATGGGGAATATTTTCCTTATTCTATGCTTGGAACTGAACCCTATTCCTGCAAAGGTGGCTTTTCCCTGAGGTGCAGCAATTTGGTCTCTCTCGGGGAGCCAGCGAGGTATTTTCCGAGCATGCCTGGATAGTTGGATATTCCTTCAGTGCAGCCCTTCCTCCTGCAGTAGCACAGAGCAGGAGAGCGCATTGGAAAGCCTGATGTAAATGGGCTGTGCTGTGGCAGTCAAGGTACACCAGGCCATAGCTAAAGTAACTGAGTGTAATCCTGAATTTATGGGAATGGTGGGAGAAGAAGAAAGGTAAGGACCTGGGGGAAAGAGCTAGTGAATTCCTCTGAATGGTCTGACATGGTGTTTGTAAGAGAGAGGAAAAGAAATCTTCGTCTCACAGGCACTTTCCTCAACTGGAGCACCTTGTGCTATCAGATGCAGGTGGTGCTAGAAGTCGCTAATGTTGCACAGCACCCTAGGTTCTCACAGAACGAAGTGAAGTATTAGTATTGTAAGTAATTGTAAGTATTAGTAATGCCTATAAAAATGTGCACAATTAATGCTATTATAAGAAAACAAATGCTTGTATAGATATTTCAGTGAACAATAATGGATCTTTTGCCTTGTGTTATAGTCCCCTGAGAACCTTTCTTTGCTAATATTTGCTATTTTTGTTTCCTGATTAACTCTCTCTTCCCTGTTCACGCCACAGAACTAGAGAGTGTTCAAGGACAAATACGTGCAGCATGTTTCACATTGCTTGAGAACCTGACTGAATTCTTCACCAGCTGTGCACCATCAGTGAAATAACAATGGACTGGAGTTCACACACAAACTGGAAGAGTGCTTGAAAGGTCAAGAATGTAAACGATGGGAAACAGCAGATATAGTTGGCTTTGCTTCTTTTTAATGAGTTCTTGCTTACCGCCTCTATTGGAGGGAGCATTGCTGAATGTCCAAGTTTACGTAACCCAGTCTAGTCATTAGGAGCTCTGTAGAGTGCAGTGTTGCCACTGACTAGTTCTATCTCTTTAAATTATGTTAGTGAGGAATGACAGGAGGATTTGGTACCAAGTGTCATTGATTGGGTTGGCGTGTCTCATCCAAGGACACTTGTATCTTCAGCTTCCTAAACCTATCTGGCTGGTCATTAAGGTTGTTGTCCTTTGTTAAGCGTTTTGAGGATAGATGTCCTGTTTGCGAGTGTCTTTCCTCAGGATGAAAGTTTCAATTTTAAAGAAAATATTTACAGCAAGGAATTCTGGACAAAAGCCTAATTGCAGTGCAATATTTGTAATGCTTCATTCACCTAATGATCTTCAAGCTTTGTGGAACAGTTTGCAGAAAATGAGGTTGAACATTAAATGACGTATGACTGTGGTGTTAACCAGCCTTATATTCTAAACCAATTAGAAGAGTTTTGAGCTGCTGTGGAAATATGTTGTCCCAGTGTCAGGTGTCAACAAGATCCCTGGCATGACGCTAAAAGCATCCAAGTGTACGTAGGCAGTAAGTTGTGCTCCATGACATTTTTACAGTGTTCTTTTTTCATGTGCTTGTCGCTGCCTGTTGTATTAATTGATTCTGAAAAAGCTGAAACTAAGAAGGAATCCGTGTCTTTGAAGGATAGGGCTGAGTTAAACATAGTGTGCAAAAGTGTGAGAAACAAATCTGACATTTCAGTGGAGGAGTGAATGGTTTCCATTAAGCTCACTAAATCTGTCTTCCTCGCAATACCTAATATAACCTCATACACTCTTGATTTTAATGGGCATTATTATACGCCATCTAAACTACATAAATATAAAGCTAAAATGGCTAAAATATTTAACAGATGTGGAGCACTAGAAAGAGACCTCTATAGCATACAGTCTGGGATTGGTCCAAATTAAATAGTGATCATAGGTTTTTAAATATTAAACACCGATCTGGAGGTAGATCATTATCCCTCATCTTGCACTGATATTTGGGCAGTTAAATGAGAAACACTAGAAATGAAAAAATCTTGACTAATCTCTTTTTTGGAATGAGTAGCCTGGGAGTCGTTTGGTTCCCATCTTGCCAGCAACACTGACCTCCAAAAATGAAGATTAAATCAGGCTCCAAATACCCCTCAGTTTAGATGTTGCTGTGGGAAAGGAGTGCTTGTACCCACAGGCTAGCAAAGCAGCGGACTTCACAGCACTCCCCCGGCTGCTTCCATCCTCCCAGAGCAGAACAACAGGTAGGGGGAATGACTGGGCGGCAGATCCAATGTGTATATCTAGGATATATATTACTAGTTACAAGGGTCTGCTAGGGAAGAGCATGACAGAAAGAAGGGCAGTCTCACAATAATTGTATCAAGAAATGCTATGGCCAGTTACTCCAGTTTACAAATAGTAAGGGAAGTAGGCTCTGACGTGGTCTGCTCAGCACTGGCCATTTATTTTGAGTGTTAGATTGCTGCAGAGATAGCACATGGGTGATTTGTTATTACCTCAGCGTATCTCATTCATACCAGGTCTGTGTGAAAGGTTGTTCTGGCCATATTGATAGATAAATTCTCTTTTCTCATAGTGACTCTAAGAAGAATTATTTAGCCATTTGGAAGGAATATCAGAGTAATCAGTTATTACTGACTATCAAGAACATTTAGAGAAATCTTAGAGATGAGAATTTTTGAATGAGAGCCCTGATATAAAACACCAACTATCGACCCATACAAAGAGAATATAAACGATACCAACATACATGCTGTAGGAGCACAGTTTCCTTGGTGGTAATAAGCTACTTTCGTCTAGAAAGTATTCCTGGGCTCCTGGCTAATGAGCAGAAAAAGAGAAAAATAAAAGATCATAACAAAATAATAAAAGGCCGTATTACAATGTTGAACACCTATTGTCTTATCTGCTTTTATGATTTTGTTGGTATTCATTCTTTCATTTCCTATTCTTAAACGCTTAATATCAGGGGCTCTGAGATGTGACACAAGACAAAACATTTCTGCATTATGAGACAAAGAGCTCATCAGCAAAACACCCACCGTGCTGAACACCTTCCGGAGTGCAGGAGAGGCACAACAGATTGCAGCAATTAGAAGAGTCTCCCAAGCCCTTCAAAACACACATAGCTCAGCTATGTGCTTTGTATTAATCCAAGCCTCCTGGAAGATAAAAATTTGACAAGAAGGTCTGTCATTATGGTTCCATATTATCTTTTCTCTTAACAAAAACCATCTGAAGTGAATGAGAATTAGGAACTCAATTTATAAAATGAGCACAATTAAGCTCTGTTCTCTTTACTTATCTGCTGCATATACACTACAGTGGAGAGGTAGTGAGATCAGACTTAAAAAGAAAAACCCAGCATAAGAAAAACCCTGTCATTTATAGTATGGAAAAGAGGAGACTGCCTTTTAACTGCTATGATTCATCATGTGCAGTACAGGAGGAGTGGGGGGGTCAACTAAAAGCAGGCCCTGCAGAGCTCGTGCTCGCAGACAGGAGCAGGTAGAGCCCAGGGCACTGGAACATGGGGCACGCAGAGCTTCGAGCTGGAGGCAGGACCTACACCACCTTCATGGGGATTTTCGCCTACTTTCCCAGCTGGATGGGCCTGGAAGTTGGGTGTGTTGGGGACTGTTTGTGTGGATACCTCTGTGGTAATGTGAGGAGGCCTCAGGACTGCAGAGAGACATCTCTCATTTTGAGAGACAACCAGTGTTGAAGTTGTTGAGCAGAGTTTGGTTTGATAGTTAATCATTTACAAATCAGAGTAATGTGAATTAAGTAGCAGCGCTCTGCCCCATAACATACCCACTAGTAAGAGAAAAAAGGAAGAGGAAGCATTAGTGTTCTTGAGCCTTTCCAGCTGCCTTTGATTTCCCCCTGGGTATGTGATCCTGCTGTTGTAATCACAGAGTATCCCTGTGACTTCTACTCGCTTGACAGTAAGACGCATAGCCTCAGCTTTGAAGTGAAACTGAAGATAAATTCCTTCTTTTTAAAGCATAATTAGCATCAGATGACCAAATTCGCAGCAGGGGTTCTTGCTATATCTCATGTTATGTTTCAGCAGCTAAATATAGCTATAATATATTTAAAATGCTTTAAAAAATACTGACTGATGGCCCTCCCATCTATAGCAGTCGTGCCGGTGGTTCCTTAGGGCCTCCTGGTCCTTCCCAGTTGTGTAACAGCCGGTTCTACTGTGCGTGGCCACTGAGAGCGGCTGGTGCTCAGGAGTCTGAACTCCTCAGGCGGGAAGGGGTGCCACGATGCACGAGCTGTGCTAGAAATGCAAATTCTTCATAATCTCCTGGTGCCATCTCTTCCTTGTACTTCATGAGTCATGGTTAGGAAAATGCCCAAGCCACAGTCAAGGCTGTATGGAGCGATTGGTCCTGCATGCTATAGAGAAGTCAAGTGCACAGGAATCTGCCTTGGTTCGCTTAGCTCATGCTTTGTCCTAACTAATAATTGCGCCTTGCAGAGCTGCATGTGAACACATGAACATTTGTGGTGGTGAATATGCAGCCAGCAGGGCTGCTCCTCAGCTGGCATGGAAATGAGATGTGCCTGGACTTGCTCATCCTTGCAGAGGTAGCTGAGTTTCAGGGAACAGTGCTGATTTGGGTGTGATGTTCGTTGTCTGTTCGAGACTAACCCCATATTTTTTCATCCCTAACTTCTTTTCACATCAGCACCTTATCCATGCATGTATTTACTGGCACTCATTGCAGGTTCTGGCCTTGATTAAATGGTAGCAGAGCAGGACATTTGTAGAACATGTCAACACTTAGTATTACTAATCACATCTCTTCTCTCACATATCCTCATTTCCAGGAAGAATCCTCTGCATAAGGACAGATTCAGAGTTGTCCAAAAGCAGTAGGAGAGCAGAAGGAAAAGCCTTTCCCTAGAGGCTTAAGCAGGGAAGAGAACTGGACGAGATGACTGTAGCTGACCTTCCAGGCCTCCAAAGCAAATCCATGGAACAGAGACAAGCCGGTCTTGTGGGCAGAGCTGAGGCGGGTACAGGAGGGGCCAGACTTGGCTGCTTCCACATGTGAAACCCAGCCTTACATACAAGTGGAAGTGGATGAAAGTCAGCATCTGCAGCTGAGTAGATGACCATAGTTAAGTGGGAAAGAGGATGCTCTTCCATGAGGAGAAAAAAGAAAAGAGCAAGTCACAATTGAGCAGTGGTGAAAAGGAGCTGAGCAAGGAAGACGGGTTAGATAGACATGAAATGGGGAGCAAAAGTGTCTTGAGAGGGAGAAAAATGGAATCAGTATGTTTTGAGTTACATTAAGTGTCTTACAAGGTTAGTTCTCCAGTCATTTTCAGGGGTTGCTTATAATGAGCATTACTCACCTATTTCAAACTAAGTCTCATTGCCACAACAAAAGCCATCTCCAGTTAGAATCTCTCTTGTTTTTAACCTCTTATCTTTGCTCATCTTGAGCACTGCTTGAAATTTAGTTAAACTCTACAGAGCTGTTCAAGAGCAGAATCTAATTTAGACCTATAGTCAGAGAAAAGAGAGAGGTTGTTTTAATTAAATAAATCTTCAGTGTTGTGATGAGAGAGAAAAAATAAAATGGAGAAGCTTCAGAAATCTCAGTAAAGGGAGTGAAAGTGATTCCAGTTGATTAAATAGGAACTTTGTCACTTGTAGAGAAAATAGTCTAAAATAATAAGTAAAGTTATAACTATTAAAAAAGAAGAACATGCATGGATGTACTGAAACTGCTTAAATGAACTCTGCAGCAAAGTGCTGGTAGCACAACTCTAGAGCCCTATCTTGGAAATTTCAATCTGCTCCCTCAAAATAGCAGTTCCTTTATGCAGTTTGAATGAGATATAAAGAAAGACTTTCAAAGCCACTTTACATCTCTGGTAAATGTGGGCCAGTTCCCAAGTCTGAATTATAGGTATATTTAGTACAGGCAGAATGTGGTTGTCATTTTCCCCAGTGCACCACAAGGCAGTGTTTAATCTCTTTGAACGGACAGTTTTGTGAGTGGCTTTTGAGAAGGCAACAGGAGATGATGATTGTCCACAAAGACCCCCATGCACTGACCTTTTCCCACTCACTCTACCTAATGTGGGCCTAAATAGAATTTAAACCCATGATGACAAATCAAAGCTGCCATCAGGCAAAACAACTGTTCCTGCTCTCCAGAAATTTTACTAGTGATCTGCCAAGGCAGTTTGTGTGCCCGTGCCTTGCATTTTAGCCTGTTTTCATAAGCAAACACAGCTTATACAATCACAGGCTGGTGTGGTGTGTGCCTGCCTGCCAGGCATGCCACTCCCTCCGTATCTTTTTAACCCTTTAGCCAATTTTAACCACATTTAACAAATGCTCAGCGCTCTGAATAGAGAAGAGAGATTCGATGATAAAAACACTGTAATGGCAGCTCAACATGAAAGAATCTTCATGGGAAATGATCAGTGAAAATGAAATCCATAGGAAAAAAAAAAGCCTTGAGTGGCAGCAGCTGCTTGCAAAAGTATTTCTACTTCTTTCTTTTTTAAATAAAAATGACTTACCAAGAACATTCAGTTGGATGTCCTCAAATGTTAGCCTGAAACCATGGGAGTACAACATCTGGAAAGAGAGAGACTCGCATTCTATCAAATTCATGCAGCATGAAATGTATTTGCCTGTTTCATTAAAATACCCTGCTTCCATGGACTAAAAAATCTGGCCTGGCCCTTCGTGTGGAATAAATTGGAGCTGCTCCACTGAATTCAGTATGCTGATTCATAACAGTGTAGGCTCAGATCCTCTTTTTCTGTACATATGTGGCACCTTTTAAATAATTCAACACATTTAGAAATGTGATACTCAAGATTTCAGAGAAGTCAGATACCGCAGGGATGGTTTGGTGTTGATTTGAGTTGTAGTGGTATTAAATCATGGGTAATGAATAATTTGCCATTTAGTTCTCTAAATCAGTGCATGTTAAATGTATGACAAACACCATTATCCATCTTCTTACCATTATCTCCATATTTTATTTCGTGCTGTATTTTAGTGCTCGCTTACTGGGATTTAGTGTCGAGGAGACTAAACAGAGCACTGCCTCTGTCATGTTTTAACATGAAACATCAACTCCCAGTGAGTGCTCACAAGTAATGAGAGGCCCCGATTGTTCATAAGTCTTTCCAGTGAAATGTCAAACTTTTTACATTATGAAAATGATCTTCACCAACATAGACCTTGAAAGCAGATAATTATCCAAGAACATGAAACAGAATTAACATGCACTGGAGCATGTCATGAACATTTCCTTCAGGAAATAAAAAAAGATAATTTCTGTCTGAGTACCAAGCAACGAAATAGGCTGGTTCTGTTCCTTAGACAAGTGAGAGAGGCCACTTTTCACTCACTTAACCCATAAACACATGCAGCTTATCCAGAGATGCCATTGGAGGCCTGATGGAATGTGCCCAGCCTACTGATTGCGGCATCTTCCCATTTCCCACCTCCTCAAGCTGACCACATAAAGGTCCTTGGCTGTTATCAGAACTCAGAAACTCCACGAGTCAGAGCTCTTGCTTAAAACAGGCTACCAAGAAGCCTTGTTAAACCCAGGCAATCCTTAATGCAGTTTTTCAGCCATGTTCTCACTTCAGGCACAGCTAGGAGGCTTCGTTCTTGGCTTAGAGGCTATAATTTGAAATGTGGATATAATCTGCCCTTACAGAAATTAGACAAGCAAGGAAACAGAACCTCTAATGGCTAATGGGAGTGGTTCTGATTTGTGGTTTTGATTTTACAAATCAATTCCATAATACTAAAAACCAGCAGAGCATGCAGGCCCAGGGCACAAGTCTGCAAGAGACCTCCTGAAATATCCCGTATGCTTCTTTGATGTCACAGACAACCTTATTGCAGCCTCGCCGTGCAGATACTTGAGGATTTTTGTCTCCATCTTCCTTCAGCGAGGCTGCCCCAGCCTTGTAACTGATAGTTAAAGTCTTTTGCCCATCCAGTATTGAGTGGAGGGATCACCGTACAGGCAGTGTCTGACACTGTCACTCGGACGCCGGGTTGGCACTCTGGATCTCTGTGCACATTTTGAAGCACATTTTGTCAGAGAAGCTTTCCTGTGACTCCCATTGTACACTTTACCAGTAATTAAAATGCTTATTTTACATTCTTATTACAGTTGTTTACCGATTTTTTAAACTTTAAGATGTAGAAAGTCTTAATATAACATGACAGGTTTTTTAGCCATATGCTCTATATTCAGACTGCGTGTCTGCAATTTAAAAAGCAGATTTTATTTTTGGAAAAGGCAGCAGTAAGTTAACTGTATAAAGGTGAAATTCGTGCCTGTGGAGGAGACTAATCCAAGGCCTATGTATCATTTAGGCACATTAGATACAAAGTCACAACGATCTTCTTTGGCCCTTTGCACAGTAGTGTAAAGTTGTAGTCTATTAATAACTAAGATACAAGAGGAAGGAGAGATGTCTGCCTATTTCCTTGGCTTACCTGTCATACTGAATTTTAATTAGATTGTGTTATTCTCTTTTAACAGGTGTTGTGTTTGGTTAAAACAAATTGTTATGCAAAACGATCCATCAGTGCTTTGTGCTCAGTTTAGGCAATTCACAAGGAATAGTTTTTGGGTGACAGTTATGGCATGAGGAACCAAAATTTTAATGGAGGTTCTCTTAACAAGTATAAGATCTGGTGGGTACACATTCTTATTGCTTCTTCACAGTGTAGTCAGTAAACATGAAGGCATATTACATGAAGTAATTTAATTCAGTGAATGTTAAACTGTTTGTGCTGCTAACACTTTCCAGAAATACTGTATATTCACCTTTAGTAACTAGCTGTAAAACAAAAAATCTGTAAGCATCAATAAAAGGAGCACTAATCCTACAGTATAACGGGGCAAATCTCTCAAAGCCGTCTTCGATTTCTGATGAAATAATCAGCTGTCAGAGAGAGTTTCTGCCAGCTTCTGTGCTGCGCAGTGTGGCTCTGCCCTGGAACCCGCAGCTCGGCAGGGAGAGAAGGCCCTGGAGAGCCCAGCCTGCCGGGGCAGCACCATCTGCGTTCAGGGACGCGCCCAGTCCCCTCCTGGTCTCCTTTACGTCCTGGAATCTGTCACTTGTGTCAGCACCATGGCAGGCCTTGGCTTCCCTGGGGCAGAGGAAGATCTGGGGGAGAGGGGAGGTTCAGCCTCCCGTTTTTGCAAGCCGATTTCCTAGTCAGGATCCCAGACAGGTACAAATTTTCTGTTGATACACAAAATTGGTGTTGCTGCTTGACAAGCATTTAGGTGGCAGTTAAAGCATTCAGAATTGCACTCACGATTTGAATGTGTATTCTGCATCCTCTTTGCGTGAGATCTCAACCAGAAACTGCCAGGTTTATTGGGAAGTCGGCGTACTGGGCAGATACAGTGTAGTGCATAAATACAGGAGGGCTCTGTGAGTAGTTAGCGAAAGCGTCTCGATATTCCAGGCAGGGACTGTCTCAAGCATAGAAGTGATTCCAAATGACCCAATGAATTTAATAATGACACAAATAAAATAAATAAATAAATAATAACTGAAAATAGTATATTACAGAAGGAGAAAAAAACTTCCAAAATGCTGTGTATGCCTCGTGTGGAGATATACTGGGGCAGAGGAGATAAGGGGACTGTGAGTTCCCTTTGTGGGTCACACCTAGTCTGAAATGCGTGGTTTTGTTGTACCGCTGTGCTTGAACAGAACTTTCCACCTTCGTTATATAGATAAACTGGGAGTATTGACATGGAAAAGACAAACAGATCTAAGTCTAAATAAATGCAAGGCACTTAGGCTAGAGAGAAAACCCTAAATAAGATGAATCTATAAATATTGGTCCAGTTCCCATGTTGGAAAAGGTCTAGTAAGGAGAGATACAGATAAAACACAGCCTTGTCAGTCCTTAACCACGCTGCATAAATTTCATACGGCTCTTCGGTTAATTTATTCTGGTGTTATACAGGTGCTGTGTAAAGCCAGATGTGTTACACATAGGTTATTGTAAGGATCTGCATAAATACAGCAGAAGGAAACCTTCCTGGGGTGTCAGTTATTCCAGAAGGTTAGAAGTCTGTTTCCCTTAGATTACAAAAAGAGAGTTTAAGGGTTGACTGGTACTACCTCATTGAGTTGTGCTGCCTCTGGAGGAACCCAGAAAGGAGTGATGCCCAGGACCTTCTGGGTTCCGTGCTGTTCAGGCACAGGAAGAACAAAGCAAAGAAAATGTCTTTGAGGGCAGAGAGATTTATTTGGTTTACTTGTGCTGTAGTATATGAACACTAGATAAATAAGAAAAATAGATTTAGAAAAGATTTATAAAGGAACAAAAGCAAATGCTCCATGCTTTTAAAATGGATCTAGGAGCATATGTGGAAGAAAATTAACCATAAAGGTTATCTCAGAGGAGAAGATCCTCTTGGAATAAGTGTATATATGGTAGTTAAGTCTAAAAATGGCAGTTAAGTCTAACATTTGTTATGTTGCTATTGTTTTGTGAAATGACAGAACATCTGCTCAGTCACAAGACACCAGTAAAATGCAGCTTTATGCCTAAAGCAGTATGTCAGTCCCTAACAAAAAATGTATATAATGGACTAAGAACAAAAGCGCATTGTCTTTTCCAGTTGTAGTCACTTCTGACCTAATAATGATTTAAAAAGGAGTTTTATTTTTCTTTTTGAATAGGATGAATGGAAGGATTGAGTAATTTCTGACTCTTTTCAAGAACGGCTCTCTAAATTATTAGAGCCTAGTGCTGGAAAAGTGCTTCATCTCTGCAAATCGTATCTATGTCGCTAGAGTACTTTTTAAAAGACAACTGTTTGTCAGTACCTTGAGAAAAGATCTACTTAGCTTAGAGTTCCTTAATATCATATACAATAAGTCATTTTTTGATCTTTGTGAAAACACTAGGCAGTAAGATGCCCGTGCTCACATGACGAGTGGACTGAAGTCAGGTTTTAGCTCATAGCTGCTTTTTCAGAGAGGAACAGCATTCACACACAAATCCTTCATATAGAAAACTAATTAACAAATCCCTCAGGAAACAGTTATTATATGGAGTTTGTCTCTGAATACGACAAGCACACGACTTTAAATGGGTTTATTCTAAAAGTGCGTTCGCTTAGATTTCCATGGCCATGCTCCCTGACCTGGAAAGCCTGAAACTCTGGTGCAAAATACAATTTTAATACCCATTTTCTGATAAAATGAGCTCATTATTCCACAGCTTGAAGTTGTCCCCTCAGATATACGGGCATATATGACCCATCAGAAAATAGACTAATCAACGAAGTTGATTAAAATTGGCGTTTTTAGCAAATAGTTTTTGTGGAGCTACACAGTTACCATTTAATTCGTATGTGGGAGTGCTCATTTGGAACATGCCATCGTGAAGCAGTATGAGAATAAACGTTGTGTTCTAGGATATCCCTGTTGAGAGATCCAGAGCCACGTTTGGGGTTAGGCTCTGCAGGGGGCTCAGGGATTGCACTTGGAAGTCAGTGCAAAGAGAAGCTCTCATGCAGCCCAGCTGCAGCCGGCCCCACGGCCCCGGACTCTGCTGCGGCTCCAGGAATGTGCGAGACGTCCCCAGGTATCAACAGGACACAGAGACAGCAGCCCTGCTCATGGGACTCCTTCCTTCTCTGTAAAAGCATCCTTCAGCTTTCTAATACAACTTAAACTTGGAACCTGGGCTGGAATAAATTGCATGAGTATCATCATCTGCCTCTGACTCAGAGCTGAACAGGAATGCGTGAGTTTTACCGTTCAGCTGAATTGGAGACAAATGGTAGGGCTGTTCTACTGAAAGTGGTGCACATTTTGTTCAACTATTTGCTTGTTTTGAGGAGAGGTCGAGGTTGAGCCGTGAGCACTGACCGAAATCAAATTTTTGAAAATTATGATAACCTTAATGGACAATAAACATTTCTGCTTTCACTGGCAAACCATCATCAAAAACCTTCATTACATTTTGTGTCTGTTCTGTTCATCACTTAGCCATTTCTTTTCATTCTAAAGAATTATAACTACAAATGCATGTCTTCTCTAATACGGTCAAGACACAGTAAATCTGAGAAAGACCTGAGTTATCTTTCCCCCTCATTGGCAAATGTTTCCAATTGTTGGACAAAACGTTGTTTTGTATTGCCATGGCATCAGGCTTCGTGCCTGAGAATGATCAAGTTCACCATTCAGCAACTTGTCTATATAAAACAGTCATGCAGTAACAAATAGCCAAGATTCAATGCTCTTGCCCACTAGAGTCCATCCTCTCGCCTCCCACATCCTGAGCTTCCAGCCGCAGTGTGAAGTTATTTGTGCTTTCAGAAGGAGCAAACAGGTCAGTGAAAGCCTGAAAAAAAATCTGAGTTCTCTTGTGTGAAAGTTGGCATATGTTGTTCAACAGAGAAGGAGGGGCCTCTCAGCCAAGTGGTTCAGGCATTTGTCATTCAGGCGTGGAGGATGGCAGCTCACAGGGCTGAGGAGGGAGATTATAACGCAGAGCTTCCCACTACAGAGAAACTGCTGCCTTCATAGCTCCCCATCACTTTAACCCAGTTAATACCGTTATCTTGGCCTGTGTTCCCGTTCCTCCCTCGGCTCCCAGCCCACCTCCTTGTTAGTTTAGAAACTGTCTCAATCTTCAAAGTATCTGCAGTCCAAAATACATTTCCCTCAGAGCCAAAAATAATTACAGTGCTCGGGGATAAAGCACATCAGAAAGCCTGAAATGACTCTGCAGCATTTTGGGGGAAGATACTTGTGGTGAAGGGTACTGGACGGATCCAGAATCTGACAAACACTGAGACGCATTACAAAGCCTTTCCAGTTGCTTAAAATATTTTCACATAACCAGAATAAAGGGTTCTAATACCAGCAGCACTAACACAAACAAGGTTTTGGTGACTTGAAAAAGGAGACAAACAAGCTGGCTTTCAAAACAACATTCATCTGTGCAGTATAGCTTAGTTTCAGCTAAAATAAATAGAAGAAGGAAATAGTCAAAAATGCTAGAATGCTTCTTTCCATCTCCTGTAATATATGGAGGATGTATATGTACATCTGTGTGCGAGGCAGGAACTAATACAGTGTGTTGAGCACATCAACCAAGGAACATGAAACACCTAAATTCTGGCCTTTGTGTCGGTGAATGTTTAAGTGTCCTACAAAAAAAGGCGCAGGTTCAACAGGAGAGGTGCTGTCTAGCTCAGGGAGAAAGCCCTCCTCTCTGTTGTGGAAGAGTTAGCTTCCCGCTACTTCTTTGAATGATTTGTCTTTGACTGCTGCTTTACAACAAAATGTATTAGTCTAAAACAGTTATTTCTTCCCCAATAGTGCTGCTGTTGTTGCTTCTCCCCAAATAGGCCAGATTTAGACTGATGAAAAATGAAATGGTGTTTTTCATTCTTTGGAATCATCAGTGACCTGAAGAGTCATTTGTTGCAACAGCAGCAACAACAGGCAACAGCTCATTGGGACAGAGGGAATTAGAACATATAAGATGAAAAAGATTAGTTTGGGGAGTAAATGCATTATTATAGTAGGTGTCACCAAGAATGATATATTGAGATTGCTTTTAGAAACAGCCTTCTTCTGTAGGCAGTCCAAAAATGTATTTCAAGTGAAATCTAATGAACAACTCGCAGTTGCTAAAGGCATCTTCTAAATGCCTTTAATTTAGAATGCCTTCTAAATCATCTTAAAAGTCCTGTTGAGGGACTGAGGCATCCAAGTGACCAAGCACATCTGAGGAGCAGCAGATACACTCAGCTCTTCGAAGGCTGTCAAGGTTATTGTTGTCTTCAGCTGTACATATCCCAAAAGAAGTTCTCAGGCAGGTTATAATGGCATTAACCACTGATATCCCATATGTAGTCTGCAAGAGGACCAGCTGCAGGACCAGAGGTACCTGTGATGCTATTGGAAAACAGAATATGTGGTGTTTTCAAATACAAGTTTGATGATAAATGTTCTCGGTCATTGGTGGTGGAGAATTTTTATCAGTGTGGACTTTTGTTCCAAAATTATTATGAGTCTCGACCAGAAACAATCCTCACTTCTAGGAACCTGAAAGTGCCTGTTACTTATAAACCCAGGATGGCGATCAGAGATTGTGCAAATAAAGTGACTGTTGGTTTTTACTTCTTCCATTCTAGCTGGATGCTGAGAAGGCAAAATTCAAACTGGAAAGATGGGCTTCCCGAGACGCTGGCAGCGGGGGTGGAAGAGGTGAGGAGACAGAGTCAAGTGGGGATTGCGATGATGAGGATGGCTGTCAAGGATCTGGTGACAGGATTCACTCAGCAGGTAAATACTGTTTTATAGGCACCTACAGAGCTTAGAAATTCCTGACTGTCACAAATAGATGGACAGAATTAAGACTTAAATCCTACTAAAAATCCTACTATACTCAGAGGGTTCAAATCTTCGTCTGCTCTGAAGAGCTGCTGTAAAAATAGAAGGATATAGACAGTTATCCAATGTAATTTTAACATTTGGCATGCAGATAAAAAACTTATATTTAGACTAAATAATACCTGCAAGAAAATCTAGTTCTCAGGAATATGGGAGCATTCCTAAATTATGTGGACTCTTAAATAGAGAATTAACATCCTTGTAGATTGTGTTAAGTGCTAATTTAAATGTTGGTTGCATAATGATGCTGAAGAATGATCCATATAGAGTTGACTTATGAAAGTATATATTTTGGAAAACACACATGAACTACTATTTCTTTTTGAAAAGAGAGATGACGGATAAAGGCGATCCTGATTTAAATTTTCTCATAGTGTCTGGAATGTGTTCTCATGTATTTATTTCTAGAACTACTTGAGTGATATGTCATCAAGTGAAGAAACAGCATCAGAACCTAACCTAACTGCCACCAAAATGCCTGAAATTGAATAGGTCATTAAATAACTTAAAATGTAACTACTTTAGTAAGAAATAATATGTTTTCTTCCCAAATGTTTGTGAATATATTTGGTTTGGGTATTCAGGTATTTAAAATAAGGTCACGTTAGGAAGAAAAGAATGAGAAATGCAATAGTGGATATTTTTATTGAAAAATAATGCTCAATAAGAAGGGTTAGCATCTAGTTAGGTGATTTTTAAACTGCTGCTTTCATTCAGCTGAGGTAAGTACAAATACATCCTCCTTTTCTTTTTTTCACTACCAAGTGGACAGTGGGAAAAGGTATCCCATATTCAGGTAACATTTGCCAACTTTATGAGACTGTGTTCAGGACTTCAGTTGTTCCCTTGTGAGTAGCTGTTTAGGAAAACTGAGCTTCAACATGTATTTTGAAATATGTGCAAAAAATAATTTTAATTTGCAGTATTCGGTTATAAAAATCTGAAACTTAATTTCCATTTATGAACTACAGAATCAAGAAATCTTTTTAATACTATTTTAAATCATGTAAATAACACCTTGGCACATTTTTGGAAAAAAATATATTGCAACTAACAGATGAAGTGGAGATTTGTAGTCTACTCAACAGTATTTTTGAATGGAAATGAAGAACTTTGATGCAGTGTTCTTTAAAAACTACTACCTTAACATTTTTTCATTGTTTACTTTATTATACCCATAAGCAACGAATAGACTGCTAGCTGTTTTGGGCCATGGAGACTTGAGAGTGTAAATGCTTTGAAGCTGTATGTTTTCCTCTCTGTGTGGTATAATACAAACAAAAGCCAGGTGCTAAGTACTCTTCAAAGAACAATTAAACTGCAGATACGCTGTTTTGGGGAGGATGTGTCTGCATGCATAAGCACAGCAAGTTTCACACCTTCAAAAGGGAAATCTTGAAAGATTACAATGCTAGGCTTACAATTGGCTTTAACAATGGTAAATGTGGACACTGCTTGCATGTTTCTTTATTCCTTTTTTTTGCAATTTGCTTAGATAAAATATTGTATGTTGGTATCTTGCTGGATTTAAAAGAATTATGTTTTCATAACTAGCTCTTTCAGTGATTTAGTAGGGTTTATATTCAATTCAAGTACTTAAAATTAGTTTTAGAAAATAATATTGACTCATAACAGTAAAATGAGTATTTTGTCTTATGACAATTGTAGTGCTGTTTCATAACTAGCCTTAAAATGCTGTATTATATGCAAGGCACTAGCAGAAAATCTGTTTTGCATATCTGGATGAAATTAAGAGATAAAATGCCAAAATCTCATCCTAGAACTTCGTTGTTTTAATAGAACATTAAAGAAATAAACATCCGTTTAGCTAAATTTCCTGTTGCTGCATGTCTGGAAGACGATGTCTCTAATTGTACAGCCCATGAATTTTTTATATTTTGGAAATTTAAAACCCCTCAAGTGCAACTGACCTTTGTACAAATGGCACATGCCAACATTGACTGCTCTTGCTTGCTTCATGCACAGAGTGAATGGAGACATGAACTGAAGCTAAGAGCTAAATCCCAACCAAAGACCTGATGGGAGCTTAGGAAGGCAGTGAGGATATTCCTGCCAGCTGTGGCAAGTTTGCATGAGACATAAGTGAGAGCTTGCACATGCCACCAAACTCATCAGTGAATGTTGTAGCTTGCAGTCGTATGGTAGGAAAAAAGGAATGGAAATCCTTTCAAAATATACACTTCTTGGCAGATACGTCATGTTTTTAGCAACAGGTCCATGGAAAAGAAAAAGAGTTTAAGTCTCAACCTCTAAAATACTGATTTTAGAAAACAGTGGAAAGTACAATACAGCTGTCATTTATTTGAAAATTACATGAAAATGAGATTTGCATTTGATGTGCTCACCCTCCTGCCTTGTGCACCACAAAACCCTATTACTTTTTCAGATTGTTAGCTGGCCTGGCTGCCAGCTTTTAGACTTGAGTGTCCAGCAGGCTGGTTAACACAGGAGTGGTTCTGTGCTTGGATGGTCCAGCCGGGTCCAGTGTATGAGCATCCTTCTGCTGACACCCCTGCTATTTATTGATTTGTTTATTTTGGTCTGGGTTTGCTATCTTTATAGTGCAGCAGCTCTATCAAGGCATATTAAAATCTTGTCATTTTTGTTCATCACCTTCCAGCCTTTGAGAATCTTTGCTGCCTATCAGTTGATCATTCTTCTTAGTCTCTTTAATTGAGATATGTGACTGTCTATTATTTAGTGATTCTTTCGGCTTATCTTTGTGGCAAATAAGTCTTTCCTAGCCAAGTCCATTATTAGCTAAAAAGATTACGGCTTACCCTTTTAACCGTAATCTGCTTAATTATGCAGTCTGTATCATGTGTGTTTATGCAGATGATTTCGTACAAACAAGATAAACTAATTCGCAGGAAACTGGCAGTTCTCTTAAGAAAATGATGTATGCTAGAAGATACTTTGAAGTGTCATATTTTTTTGGGTCTTACAGATTACCATGAGTATCCTTTCCTGGGAAAATATGTGGAAACAGCACTGTCTCTCAAGTAGATCCATGTGTTATTTGTTGGCAAGTACCAACTTTTTAATGACAACATCTGTTAATCATCTTTGAACACAGCTTTGTTAGGAGAGGAAAGCAAACCATATAAATCTTGAAGGCGGATGGGGGGGTTCCTCTGTGATCTGGACTGCTGCAGTCCCACGGCTTTATAGGCAGAAGTGCAAAGCAGCATCTTAGTCCAGACCTTGCTGGGCGCTGTGTGACCAGGTAACACGTTCTTACCTCAATTTCCATCACCAGAAGAGTCCACTGATTTCAGTGCTGCCTGTTCAGCCCTTGCTGGACTGTGAAGGTGGTGGAGGTGCGCATGTGAGCTAGGCCTGGCCAGCACCTTGCAGGATCAAGCCACAGGAATGCTTGTGAGGAGAGGGAGCAACAGCTTGCAGTCCATGAGAAGGCAGACCAGCTTCACACTGTGTTCTTGCCTCTCCTTTGTTGTGATAAAAGGAGAAGACATGTTTCTGTTGAGGGAGAAGTGGGATTAAGTCAGTGCAGTGTGTTTCCTGCTCGCAGCTGTGCTGCACAGCTGTATGTTGGGACGAGGCCAGGCTGTGACAACTAACACGTAACAGGGCCGGAGACGGTTCCGCTGCGCACCTGGACGAGGCCAGCCCAAGCAGGAAGTCTCTTCAGGATGATCATCAGTTGCTTTTCCACTGAGACAAGGTTTGAGGCAATGTTTTGACTGTAGGCAGGGACCTGGTTCAAGCGCAACCTTAAAGTCCCCTATATCTAATTCCAACAACAGTTTTCTTGTGCACTTCTTTCTTCCTAATTCCTACTTGTACGATGAAGCTCCCTCCATTTAATAAGTCCTCTCTGGTTTTGAACATCTCAGTAGTATATCCTGAAATATCTCATTTCAGCACCTAAGTAGGAACCTCTCACAAATTTACTTTCTTACAACATTCAGCTGACAAAATTCCAACTGTGGTTTTCTTCTTTGCTCCTAAGACAACCCACAGCAGTAGCGCGTCTTTCTGCCCTAGGCAGGGTATCAAAATGGTAATTCTGGTTGTACGTTTCTTTTCCAGATTTCTTTTTATTAAGTGCATACTTCCTTTTTGCTTTGTGTCTTCTGTCTGATGTATATCTGCCCTCAACAGCTGTGGAAGGTTAATGTATTTTTTCCTATCATTCATGAATGTTCTCATTATCAGTTTTTCTTCTAGACTATCAATATTCTTCTATTCTTTATAATGTTCTCATCCTCCTGGCTTCTCTGTCTTTTCTAAGCATTAATATTACTGTGTGAGCTGAGTTGTCATTTTCATCATAGTTCATTTCCATTCCCCATGTTACGGGATGCACTTACACTTGAATTTATCTAAATATGTAATTGTACAGCTGCTGATTTTGTAATTATTAGTACAAAACATCAATATTCTGAGATCGTAATATCTGCTGGCAGTCAGCCACGCTTAGCAAGTTCCCAGTGCCACATGTGTTAGTTCCTCGCAGCTGATCCTGGCTCCCAGAAACACTGCGTTTTTGCAGGCTTCTTGCTTCCTGCCTGGGGAATCCTCTCCATCCCACCTCACGCCACGCGCCGCCTGCCTCAGCTCTCTTTCAACATCCTTGCTTGCACACAAGACATCTGATTTCCTGCTCCGTTTTTAGAGAGCCTATAAATTCCTTGATTGCTGCCGTATTGAAAAGGCCTTTGTCTATCCACAAAACATACAGAAACAATTTAAGCCATTACATAAGATTTATTTTTAAAAAAGCACAGTTCTCAAAGCTCTACTTTTGTCTTTTCAAGTGGTAGATAGAGATGAGCCTCAGTGTACAGCAGCCTCAGCAGAGCTTGTCAGAGGGCCCTGGCACGCTTAGGGAGAAGGGGGCAGTAGTTCCACAGGGAAAGGTTTCGGATACAGAGCTGCTTTTAGAGATGCCGTCTGGGAAGCGGCATAGGAGCCAAGGAAAGCAAAGGAATTTGAACAATCACAAAGAAAAGTAAATTACAGATTCTGATAAACGAAAAATGCAAACTGAATTTGGTGTGCCTGGATACTGACGGGGTTTTCTTTGGGATAGTGCTGGTGTCACACTGTTTCCTTATGGCACACACAATTTTTTAGGCATTTCTTTTGGTGACAATGGCATCTCCTGCAGCTTCTGTTCTGTGCAGCTGGAATGAGAAGGCGGCTGGGAAGGGGACAGGCAGAGAGGATTTGATAAAGGAAAAAAAAAGATTTTCCCCCTCCTTATCCTAGATCTTTGTTAAATCTGTTTTATAATCTACTGATGTAGAGAAAAGGTATTATGTGTCATTATGGTGTCCTTCATTAGACAGTATAATTTGGACTGGAATGCAAGTGAGAAGAAAGGGATAATCATTCTTAATCCTGCCTCAGCCTCAGCATTTATACGACAGTGCGGAGTGTTAGAAAAAGAAATGAATGGGATTGCAGCAGTGTCAGGCTCTCACTGCTGGATGTGAGGAGCGCTCCCCCGTACCGCTGCTCTCCTGCTTGCATCCATGCAGGATGGGAGTTCCTGCTCAGCTGTATTCACGACTTTCTGCATGACCAGACAAGCAGCCCCCACCCAGGACTTTTTTCCTAATGCTAATCAGGAATCCAGGTAGAAGAATGAGAGACTTAGCAGTAGTTCCATGGTCGTGTGAACAACTTTGGTGTCATCTCTGTTTAAAGAGGCAAAAAACGTAATTTGGGGATTGTGATTTTAGCATCTCACCAGAGGGACATAAATTGGAGCAAATTTGTGATCGCTATAGCTGTGTTTACACAAAATTAAGAGCAGTTTATCTATTTGAGGTATAAAGCCTTCCAATGTGCTGATCCATATGGAGCAATTAAACATTGAAGCAATCAGGATGAAGGCATTTGGGGCTTACCTGTTTGGAACAGCCCTGCGTAAGCAGCCCTCCGAGGCTGCCTTGTAGAGCTCTGAAGAGTAATGTATTTTACCAGCTTTCTATTAAAAATATTACAAGTTTTCACTTACTACAGCAGAACAAATTTTACTAACTTTGTCAGCAACATTTTATCTAGTTACTTTCCGCAGGAGCAACCCTGTGTGTGTACGAATTTCTGAGGTGTGTTTTGAAAACAGCCCAAAGCTGAAAACCCACTGATCTGATTTTCCACTGAGTTGGCAGTCGCCCACATTTCTCCCATTTTTAAACAAAAGTGTCACAGAACTGGATGGGCCATAGCAGGACCACTGGAGAGGGACCTCTGCAAAGGAATGTGATTAAAAAGAGGCAGTTTGGGGTGTGATGGCTGAAAAAACTGAGCAAGAAAAGCTTCTCAGAAAACTTGCATCCTCATCGCATATGGCAGAACGTAAGCCTACTCGTATGGAGGTCACTTGCAAATATATGGCTGGTTTAGAGACCAAGCTAAACAGAGAGCAAAAACTTTCCTCTTCAAGCAGCTCTCCTGAGCTGAGGGTGATTTGGATCCCTCTGACAAGAAAGTCGCTTGAGAATTGTAATAATCTTGGTCATGTCGAGTAGTGATAGAATAAATGTGAGGGTTAGGGCAATTTGCCCCTAAAATGCCATCAAGTCAAAATTAATTAAGAAAGGAGGTAACAATGAAAGGTCTTTCAGATGACTTCAAAATACCTACCTCATGCAGCTAAATGGAAGCTCAGGCCAAAATGCTCGTGGCATTAGGCTGTACGTTAGGAAAACAATCCGGAAGCCTAGGGAAAACATTCCTCACTTGCCAGGTAAACCTCATCCCAGCCAAGGAGAGAGGATTAGTGCCCCATCCCTGTGCGTAGCCTCCCTGCTTGCTAGAGCAGAGCGTGAGGCCGACGCAGGTGACATCCGAACAGCATCATGAATTTATAGGGCTAGATCTTGTGTGACTTGAGATCAAGGTACTTACAATAATGTAAACCAGCTTGCACATAGTTGGATAACTTCCTTACAAGGAGTTAAAGATTTGGCACATTATTCCTCAACAGGTGATTCTTGCATCTGATTTATCCCACAGTGTCTCTTGTCTGCTGGCATTTATTTCCGTCCTTCTTTGTGAAAGCAGATCAGTAATATTTCCCTGAAATATGAAACTCTTCAGGACAGTTGGCATCTCTCAGAGGTGTTCCAGCCTGGGTTGCCCTCTGGCAGGCTCCGACCCAGGGACTGAATATACCTGGCAGAACAGCAGAGATAGAAAACTGTTTTTATGACGTGCTGGAGGGTGGAGCATGAATCTGTGCAAACAGGGTTAAATCTTCAAATTATGGGTTACTATAGGCCTTTGTTGTACTTGTCAGGGATGGAAAAGCCAATGTGATGTGGGATCCTATAGCACCTCTTCTAAAAGTCATTTTTAGCCTAGTTTCCACCATTTGCCTCAGTTAATTGTCCCTCATGCATATTCCTAGGAGATGTTCTACTATTTTTTCTAATTTACAGATCTGTTCTTTGTTCAGGTCTCTGAATATCACCATCAGAAAGTATCTTGCTGTCCTAGTCTTCCCATCTTTGAAGACTTACTGTTTTTTAACATTCTTTAGGCTGTCTTTAAGCAGACTCCCCAACCTCTCTATTGTTGTGCCTGTTCACTGAACACAGAATAATTTCAAATAAATCCAAAATAAAACACTGTAAGCAACCAAGCAGTCTTTGAATTACATTTAGTAATATCCTGGAATTAAGAGATTTTTTAAATTTTATTTTTATATCTGCTGAAGTATCCTTTTTCACATTAGGGTTTGTTCTTCTTCAAAATAAGGAGTTCTAATTTGTTGCAAATCATCTTGCTTCATCTCAGCAAGATTTGAATCCATATCGTACGTAAATGCTTTCTGAGAAACTGCACAGTCTTCTTAAGATGGGCATGGTTTGCACACCAGGCCTACCTTGCCCAAGCGAGGTACCTAAGCAGCATTGCTCAGAAAGAGGCACTGAGATCTGCCTGTTTGGAACAGTTAGAAGAAACATATTTAGTGTTTTCAAGGAGGTGAAACCAAGAATTGTAATATTCTGGTGGGAAAAATGGTTACTTTGGAATAAGTGCTAGGGATGACTTCTGGCAGCGTGTGGACTGTCAGCTCTTGCCTGGAGTCTGGGAGAGGCACGAAGGTTTAACAGTGATCATCTAAACAGCGTCCAGGGGTAACAGCCAGTCTTTCATTTCATTCAGTTTTGTTATAAAAATCATTAAACATTCTGCAAAGTCCAGCATTAGCCCGTTGAATGGTTGTCCCCAGTTAGCAGCTCTTGCAGAAAGGTGAGCAGGGGTGCAGAAGTAGAAGAAATCCAAGGACCTGGGAGTGAAGTCCCCTGGTTACGGGAGTGAGATCCCACTATGAACGTGCTCTAGGTTTATGCATTTATTGCATACATAACAATATCAGAAATTCTCAGCTTTCAAAAACGTTGCCTTTATCTCAAATTAGAGAGACTAAAAAGAATTTGGCATTGCTGTATTGAAACTGCCAAGTAATAAATCATCATCTGATATTTATAGCCCCCAATTAAGCTTGGTGACTCAGACACACTGCTGACCATTTAGCAGTGAACACTAATAATCCAATCTGGAGCAGTAGGGAAAGGAATAGCTTTCTGATGTAAAGTCAGACAAGTAATTTCCTATTTAAAATTTGATTAGATAAAATCTTTTGAACATGTGCTTGTGAAGGACCAGCCTGTTTAAATATGTATATGCTGCAGCACGTGCTGCACGCTGCTCAGCCGAGCCCTGCAAGAACGTTGCGCCGACCCGAGCGTGCGGGGGAGGCAGCGCACCCAGCGCAGAGCCCTACCAGGATGGGGCTCAGGCACAATGGAAGGATTAGAGCTGGGCCAGGAGGGGAAAAGCAGCTTGCATCCTATCCCCAAAAAAGGCAGCAAAATTCTTGTTTGGAAAAGGTAGCTTTTTCCAAAAGAGAAGCAGTTGGTACCAAATGCAATTAGCCCAACATTATTTGGGGGGGATGTTTTTGTAAGGTGTGTTTATTTGTTTTGTGTGTGTGTGTGTTCTTCATATAAAAAAAGGGAAAATGTACATTCAAGCTGGAATATTTTGCTGCCTGAGGAAAACTTCATAGTGTGAAAAGCCCTCTAGTAAGCTTGGTATTTCCAGTCAGAGAGATCATCTTGACTTAAAGGCATTATGTTTTAGAATTCAAGAGAAAAGAATAAAAGAGAAAAAAAAGAAAAGAAGGAGAGAGGAGAGGCCTAATTCTGCCCTGCTAGGCATCCACTGGAATTTTTCCTCTTGGCTCGCTTTTGCCGAGCAGGAGTTTCTCCTTCAGCAGCGACACTGGCCTGCACGAGGCTACCTGCAAGGTGATTGCTCAGGCTGGCTCGCAGCGACAGGGCCTGCCTATCCCAACGTACAGAAAATGATATTGTTTCAACGTAAAGAATTATGAACCTGTGACACTGCCTTTTTATCATATACTGATTTATATAATTCACAGAGCTGATGGCAGCCTTTTAAAATTAGTTATTGGTAGTGCAATATGGTGTCAAAACTGGGATACTGTCCCATCCCGAGTTAAACTCCACAATCCCACTGCAGCAGCGTAGCACAACTACAGCCAAAATGGAACTTTATTTTTCATTCATCATAAAAAGTCCTCACATAGTAGTCCTGGGAATAATTTAAAAATACCTTTTTTGAAAAGTGACCAACTACTCAGGTTCATTAGAAATAGTTTTTCTCTCTTCTTGGACCTTTCAGTTTTGTTAAGATGTCAGAGACTACATTATATGGAGACTAGAGTCTGAAAAATGTGCTCATTTATTCTGGGCTGCCTGGAAAAGATCTGCTGAGTTTGAATTCATTCCAGAGGACCTGGTGGGGGAAATTGTTCCTTTACGTTTCTTGCCTCACACTCCTGGGTAAGGGGCAGCCCTGACCATCCGCACTACCTGCGTGAAAGCAAAGGGTGGAAAGGGCTGCGAGAGGGGAGGAGGACGTGGGGAGGCTCTTGTGGTGGAAAGGAGCACCTCGAAAAAGGAACTTGGGTGGAAGTGAAGGGTGCTGGATTTCCTGCCTGCTAGAGGTTGAGCAAAACCCATGACACGGCCTGGATTTTGGTGTTGCCTTGCAGTTCCTGTGCCTGGTGTGCTGTCAGTAACAGAGTTAGTGTGAAACAGTGAATGTCTGACTTGAGTGGCTCTGTTAGATATACAGGTCTGCCCAGTGCAGAAGGAAAGTGCTGACTGTCTCCAGACTGTTTTTAGGCTTTTATTCTCTTGACATAAACTCCACATGGGTATCATGAACTGGGAAGAGCTTAATAAAAAAACCACTTTAATCATATTCTGAGGTCCTGTGACATCGCAACAGATCCTTGACAACTTGTCAGTAAATGAAGAAGATGCATGACACTAATGGGGACACAACTGTGGTTCAGTCGCATACCCGAATGCATCACAGGAAATGCCCAGTGGGAATCTCCCCATTAATCCCCCCAAAACGAGTCATCAGTGTCCATCCCTGAGAGTAAAAAATTACAATTCTTTTGATTTAATGCAGCAGACTAGCTACTGTCAGCTCCACTTCCTACTTTAAAATCAGTTTGCATACTCTTTGTCAAGAAAATTTGCATAATCTGTGTCACAACACAAATTGGGAGTGTGTTGTATCAAAGAAGATTTGAAATGAATTTTTTAAATGAAGATAAATCATACACTTCTCTGCAAACTATATGAAAATATATTGCAAAATATAAAGAAATCTACTCTCTAAAGAAATATGCAAGCATATAAAATATTTTTATGTATAAATATACCGAAGACCCATCAATCTACAAAATACATGAAAAGAAGGTTTTGTAAGAAGTAAGCAAATTATAAATTCCTTGAGTGACAATATTCTTGCACAGATTATGCAAACATTGCATGTGCTTCAAGTGAAGTTGTATTTTATTAAAAATGTAATTCATGATAAAATAGATGTAACATTTGAATAGCAATTTAGAATTTCTATTATTCTTACCTTATAAAATGATATTGAAAAACTGAATTGAACTAACACAAATGTATTCAATATGCATGAAATTTCTATTTAGTCTGTAAAAGGCAGAAGAGAGTGATAGCACCCATTTCCCAGTGTTGTAATTACTGTGTCACCATTTGTAAAGCATTTACATTAAGAGAAGCGTCTCCAGCAGGTTGAGGGAGGTGATTCTACCCCTCTACTCAGCCCTGGTGAGGCCACATCTGGAGTATTGTGTCCAGTTCTGGGCCCCCCAGTACAAGAGGCATGTGGAGCTGCTGGAGAGAGTCCAGCGCAGGGCCACGAGGAT
>JAWLRI010000207.1:343992-369709 GCA_034781795.1 Crypturellus tataupa
TGCATGTGCAGGGGGGTTGGACTAGATGACCTCTAGAGGTCCCTTCCAACCTTAGGCATTCTGTGATTCTGTGATTTACGTAAAGTGCAGTACTTCCAACTATGTGCAAAGTCTCTGCATCTTGTTAAACACCAGGCCGTTGATTTCAAATCATTTTCCTTGTGATGATCCTGGTAAGTGCAATGCAATCCATCACCACTTTGATGCTATATAATAAAACACAATCTCTTACTTTTCTACATGTTCTTTCAGCTAGACTTAGCTGTTATCCACACTCCCCTAACACTGTAGTTTCTTAAGAACAGGAGAGGACTACTATAAGTGCAATTGTACTTTATTTGTTCCCTCACATTATAGATACGCCCCGGGCACAGGGAGCGCCCGCAGCCCAACCGCCCTGCACAGTCTGCACTAGTGGAATCTGTTTTCTCCTGGGGTCTTGTTCAGCTCCCTGATACCATGAACGTGGTGCAGGAGACTCCGTTAATACTGCTGCCTTCCAACGTAAGGCTTTGTTCTTAGGAGGTGTCAAGATATTAGGAGCTTAAGGAGATTTGCCCTGAAAAGAATTTAGAGAAAATTGCTCTCTAGTGTTAGTGTTAGTGACTTAAAATGCCCATCATCCAGTGTGACTGCAAAACCCCAACAGGATGTGCAAATGTAATACCGAATCAGTGGGAGGCTTATACCTTTCTTTCCTGAAAGCTCCTTTTAATATTCTTGTTTAAATACTTCATTAGACCAAGATAATGTGCTATTTGGAGCTAAGAAACTACCTGCCATGAGTTATAGGTATACTTGATCTGATTTTTAAGTATTTCCTTAATTGAATACCTTTTTAATGAAAAAAAATAAACAACACGTTGAAATTAAATTACTACAGCCATAATACACTGCACCAAAAGAGAGATTTTGTTTAGGTTATTTTCTAATATATTTATTAGACTTGGAGACTTGGATACTATCACTGATCAGAACAAATGTATCATTTCAAAATGCACAACAGGAATTATTTCCTAGATACTCTAATTGTGGATATAAATGAATATAGGCTACACATTAGAATCAGTGAATAGATTTAACAATATACAGATGGAAAACCTGCTAGCTGTAGAGCTGTTGTCTTTTTTTCCTGCTTGACATAATAGCTTGTGCAGTAATGTTAGGAGTAAATCCTGAGTAGTGCAGAGAAGCATTTGGTTAGGGGCTTCCTGGGGGCTTCAGTTTTGATAATTTCTTTAGAAAGGTGAAAATGAGAAAATTATTTGATCAGTTGGCTTCAGTGTGGGCTAAAACCCGATCTGTGCAAATGGATTAATTGTTTTGAGACTAGTTAGTTTTAATACTGTCTCAAACTCTCAAGGCTTTACAATTGGTGGAGGGTTATATTTCTGTTTAATTAAATAAACTAGCTCTGAGCTGACTAATCAGAGTTTCAGATTAGCTCCTGAGAGAATCTGTAGGTATTAAACACCTAAGGCATTTTTCACTTCCACAGTGTAGTTCTCATTCAGTGTTGAAAAGGTCCCCAAACAGTTTTGCAAAGGGTTTGTGTTTTCAGCAGCTAAATGTGGAACCCCTAAATGCATTATCCCTCTCCAAACACGATTCTCCTTCACCAGTCAACTAGTAAGAGTTCTCTGGAGAAATCCCATGGACATTGTTTCTCATAGTTTCTCATGGATATTGCTGAGAAGTATAAATAAAAAGAAAAAAATCTGCTCTAAGTGCTTTTCTTTTTCAAGCCAAAGTCTTCCCTTTACTATATTCTGTCAAAAAAATCGAGATTATTAATGTGCCAAGATTTTATTGTAGCTCCACAGGATCTGTCATCTTAGTTAACATCAGTTAAGTACCTGCCGTCAGTGTTTCATCTTTCTTTTGAATATGTATTAAAAAATCACACAAGTTTTGAATAAGATAGTACATTAGCAAAAAATTAATTGCTGTGTATAACCAAGAACTCACATTGCTCCTGTATGCTCTATCAAAATAAAATTATCTCCAACTTTAAATAATATTTATTTAAAAAATTTAAAACAGATCATCTTTGAAGATGAACAGACATGGCCCCTTGCCAAAAGAACAATCAGATTTTCTACTGCAGAATATATAGAAAATTATAACAAATGTAATTACCTGTTACCACTGCTAAAGGCTCTTCATATTTTAGCACTCTTGAGATTTAACAGATTGTATCACATCTTCCTGATTAACAATTCTGATGGAGAAATGAAACATTCAGGCATACTGAAATTAAAAATAAATATGATTCAAATTTGAAAAAATATCTGAATGGCTTCAATTTAAAATGCTTACCATTTAAATATGTACAAACTTCACTATACTTCCTCAAACTTTATGAATTATTTGTTGCCTGTAAGTAAATACCAATATAGATTTAATGTTCTCAAACCTTCTGTCATCTTTTCATCTCTTAGAGGCCAGTTTAAACAGCCTGAGATTGTTTTGATTTTTTTTTGATTTTTTCTCACAAGAAAATTACTTCACCCTTTTCACAATTTCTGTTTTACAAGAATCCATGTAGTAGTCAAAATCTCTTGGTTTTTTTTTTTTTTTTTTTTTTTTTTTTTTTTTTTCTGACATTTTGGGGCACTTCTGTGATACCAACACATTTTAAGATCACAGAAGGGTCAGGTCGCAAACCCACTTTCTCTTTGAGGGAGGTTAAAGGAAATCCCGGGTGCTGCAGTAGGTACCATTGGTGGAAAGATCCTTTTTCTGATCAGGGCTGCATAAACAGGCAGGACAGCCTCACTTCTGGGGTGCATGGACAGAAGGAGAGACAGGTTTCTGGCTGTGAAATATAAAGCCAAAGTTTCTCTATGTTCCTTACCAACATTCTTTCTGTGTTGCTTATGAGTATGGAGGTTAAATGCTACTTCTGGCGGTATCTCAGGAGCTCTTGCTGCTCTGCTTCCTTCACTCAGTGCCCAGGCCCCTGCGGCAGCCCTGCTGCGCGCTCCCGACGACCTCCTTGGCTTGACAAACCCCCACTTGGCCAGGCTCTCTTTCCTGGAAGCGCTGCAGCCTTATCATACATCGGGCCGTATTTGATCTTACTAAATCTATTTGAGCCTAATTCTCTTCTAATTCTTTGCAAGCCTTCAGTGCCAATCAGAAATATCTTTCCAACATCCTGCAGACACCATCCCCTCTCTCAGTTTGAGAGATTGCAGTTTCTACAACCTGGCATCGCACAATCAAAACCCGTCACCCCGCGGCATTCGGTGCCAACTGCCCCGTTTCGGACCACGCTGGCACCAACTGCGGCGAAACGTGCCCAGGCCAAATGCAGGACACATAGACAACAGGCTCCCTAGGGCAGGAGCTTTAGACTCCTCTGGACTTAGTCTTGCTAACAGGAGCAGTGCGTAGGGTCATTTTCTTTATGTGACAGTGATTTAAGATGAGAAGTGAAATAATATCTCGTTAGTGTCCCGCGGCCGCCCCAAGCTAATCTTATCAGTGCACAACTGCTGCCTGCAGCAGAGCGGGCCTCGCGGGCTGGCAGAGATGGGGAGGCCGGTGCTCAGGCCTCAGTGAAGGATGCCTTTCAAAGGCCTCAAGCCAGGCAAATGCTAAAGCAAATGCTTAGTTACATCTCCCTCTCTCACAATTAGGGCTATTCATGTGCTTAATTTTAGCTGATTTGTTGGACAGAAAACAGACAAGAACAAGTTTCTTTTCTTCTGAGCTTTCCCTTGCATCAAAACAGATTTTCATAACAGTTCCGTGTGGTGCAATGCGAACATCGCAGATTTCCTTCCCTGGTGGCTGCCTTTCTAGCTCGCTGCCTCGAGGAGCCATTGTACCCAAGGGACTGGTTTCCCTGCTGCTTCCTCTGATTACACCTGGGAGAGGTGAGGGGCAGAGAGAGGCTGAATTTTATTCTGTGCTTAGGAAGCGCTCAGAGACTCAGGCAGTGAGAGCTAAGTCTGTTTTATCTGCTCTGCAGAGTAATGCACTATCTGGTGAGGTCACACCAGAAATCACATCATCCCTTCAGATCACCTGGTTCTCAGCCTACTAATCAAATGGCAATTTGAGGAGTTTTACAGCTTCTCATGAGGTGGCAGCTCTGGCTGTAGGGCTGGCTCTGACAGGACTTTCAGTGCGTGCACGTGCACTCACACGCACCCCCAGCCTCGCTCATGTCCGTCTGGGAGCCCTTCAGTCTCCTCCTTGTAGCCATCTTCAGCAGATGCCTCTCACGTGAACTCCTTTGCTATCCCAGCTGCACAGTGCAGCCCCCGAGCCCTTTAACTTAACCACGTGCTCCCCAGCTGGCAGGAGAGGGCAAGATGCAACGACAGGAATCCTGCAGCCCTCCTTCCCTTTCTGGTCCCCCCTCTGAAACACCCAACTGTGATCAAAAGGAAAATGGCAATTAGCAGCCAAAAAAATAAAGACAGTTGAAGCAGCATCAATAGGTATTTCTGTCCCATAGAATCAGCTACACAGCATTTATGGAGCTCAGCAAAACTAAGTAAGTCCTCCCCACTTGATTTGCTGTCTTATTCATACATGTCAAATGTTATATTTACTGCTCTGTCATAATTTAAGCTGTATTTGTACTGTTGAGAAAAAGCTGTCAGTGTTGTAGGATAGTATAACAAATAAAAAATACTTAAACGTGTCTATGAGAGTAAAAAAATATATTTTTTTCTTAAAAGCAGAGTCTCAGCTCTAAGTTGTCTAGCAAAGAAAGACTCCCTTGCAGCATGCTTAAAGCGTGCTTCGTGGGCAACGTGCTAATATTGTGCCTAGCCGTATTGTCTGCAGGAGCTGGGCACAATCCTCTAGGTGTGCAGAAATTAGATAAGGAATAATTCTTTGGTATAATAGCATCCCTTGTGTAGTCTTCTGTGCAGTGCAATAACATTAATTCAACTTCTTTCCATGGAGCTTATCTTGTGTCCCAGCATTGAAGTCTACTTCTCTTGCATTTTACCTGGGCAAGAAATATTTTCTAACTTCGCTGTGTTGAAGTCCAGCACAGGCACTTTACAAAGCAGCTATGATTCCAGCGCCAGCCCATAACTGTACATACATTTCTGCAACATGATTCCCTTTATTTACAGTGCCACTCACCTGTAATTTAAATATCCCATTCCTCATGAGTCTAATAAGTTCTTTGTCTGTAGTTGTCCGAATACACCATTTAACCTTTTGTTTGGGGGATTCATAACTGCAGTTAAAGCCTGAGAAGAGAGAAGCCTCAGCTCCTTACATCAACCTGAAAAATTCAGTGTCTTGGAAGTTTGACTCAGCCTTCCCCCATTTTGCAAGAATCACGTTTAGACCTTTGCCAGCATGCAGAAAACATGGCTCAAAGTAGGGAAGGGTGTAGGAATGCAGTTTGTCTCTAGCAATCTGGCCCCCTCCAAAAACTTATTTAAAAACATCTATGTTTTATGTTTCCAGTTACATGTGTTCACTGGAGCAAGTCATAGGGCTGAGAGACTGCAAAGAGAGTATCATACCTTGCTAATCATTCACTGATCAGCCAATCATTCTCATGGACTTCCAGGCAAGCAGGATTTCATCCAGGACAAGGTCACTCTAGGAAGCAATAAAAGGCTGAAAGGGGTCTGAAACTAATAAATCCACTCCTTATCCCAGCAACCGCATCTTGCCTTTTATAAAATTGATTGTATTGATTTTAAAACTGTTTTTTTAAAAGAGAATTTTGCCCTGCTACTCTGATTAGGAACGATCCTTCCAGCGTTTCCCTCTCAGATGGTGAGACAGCTTCCAGCCAAAATCTGTCCTTGGTTCAGCTTGCCAGTTGTCCTGTTCCAGAATGGGCCACATAACACAGCTCTTTATCGTGTAACAGTGTTTTACAATGAGCCTTTCACTCCCTTTACCCTCTTGCAAGTCTTTTTCCATCTCATTTATCCAGACTCTTTTTTTTTTTTTTTTTTTTTTGCTGCTTGTATTATACTCTATAGCATATAACAGAATTTCACCCACAGAATTTTATATATTAATAAAACTTGGTAGTTTAACTACCTGACTCCTGTCTTTGAGATCCTCCAGGATGAGATTCTGTTCCTTTGTTGCACTGACATGCTCTTCTAGCTTGTCATTAACTCATGTGTTCAAGGTCAAGATTTTTAGTGAAAAAAATAAATATGATTGGACCTTGGAGATTCCCTCCTTTAGACCCTGACTTCCCTTTCAGTGTTACACATTGCCTTTTCCTTTTAATATGTCTTTATGCAATTTATAATGTCTGTATTTATGTCCTGCTTTTCTGTCTTGATTAGTGATGCCATCTTTGGCACCATGTGGAAACACTGATGTGTAGATGAGGTTAGAATACACAGATTGCATCTGCCTGTGGTGTTTCAGTGGTACACTCAGTACCATTTTCCATTCTCTTTCCTATCTTATCTGTTCTTAGCTGCAAAATGGATTTGTCATGTTTGAGTATTGCTGGAGTCCGCATTATGGCCCTGAGCTACCTGGCTCCCCTTTGGTTCCATTCCTGGGCCCAGGTGCACTGACACGGTACTGAGATGGAGCTGATTAAACATTGCTGTCACCTGGGACCCACCACCTACCATCCAGCTGTGGCCCAGGAGCCCATTTAAGCTCCCCAAAGGGGGAAAGTTTCCTGATTTGTCCTTGAGGACTTGCTCTCTGGTCTTGTGGTTACTGAGAGCCGCTCCTGTTGCCACCCTGCTCTGCTTGCCCGGCTTGGGCACTGTGCCCCATGGGTGAGTCTATGCAGCCCCTTATCCCAGGGAACTACTGCACCCCGGCAGGGCTGCTTCTAGGGGCTGCCCTGGGCCTCACCTCTGGGCTCTGCAGTGAAGGGAACGCTCTGCCGGAGAGCCTCTCCCCAGGAGCCATCTTCAGAGATTGTGTAGTGCGCCCTCACCTTAGCTAAGGTGGGTTTCACAGTTCCAGGGAGGCTGTGAATTGTCTTGTTTCTCACAGAACTGTTGCAAGAAAGCGAGGCTGCGAATCTGTTAGTAATGTGATTTTTCTTCTCCTCTTTTATACCCTCATTGTGGTGAATTATGTAGTTTATTGTTTAAATACACTTATCATGATAAAGCATAATGGCCTTAAAAGTGAAATGTTTTTGCTCTCTTAAGAGGACTGTTTCAGTGTAATGATGACAGGAGTGGAGTTTAGTGCATCGGAGGAAAAATGGTAGAATGTGCCTGGAGGAAAGAGCAGTAACCAGAAGATGCTTTTCTCGTTTCTGCAGTGGTGGGGAAAGGGAGTGGGACAGGTACAAGACATTTACCCTAACTTTGAAAAGAAATCCTGCTTCTCAGGTGTGTTCAGTGAGGAGGCAGCTTGGTAGTAAGAGTTTTGTGGAAGAGGGAACCTTGAGCAGAGTAGCTGGAGAACCTGGGCAAGGAACCTGTTTGGTTCAACCTGAATACTTCGTGCGGGTAACTCTTAAACGTGCTGTTACAGCTGACTCTTTTTTTCTTGTTTTGTAATCATAGTTATGCTGAGATTTGAGTTGAAAGGTTTCTCTGTGTGTGCATGCTTTTTTTTAACCAAACCCTTTATTTTGTAAGGGTAAATCCTGGCAGTGTACTTGTGTTCATCACTCGGTTGTGTTTCATTGCTGTCCTGTTGGTGTTGACTGAGCCCTTGCTACTTTGCCTTTACTCTTTGCAGCGGCAGCGTGCCTGGGGCATGTTCTTTCATTGCAGTGGGTCTCAGTAGAAATGCGCCTTGATCATGCAGGACTTTGCATCACTCTAGCAGATCTCCTGGTAGAAGAGCAGTGTGCTGCAATGAGCTATATGTAAGCGGTGTAGCTGCCATAAGCAATGACAGCCTCTCTTGTTGGCACTGAGAAAACAGCTACTATTGCCAGGCTTTGCTCCATTGCCTCTGAAGGGTTCTTTGATTCATATATAGCCCTGATAATGCAATGAAAGACCCAGCTAGGCTGTTTGATAAAAAGGGTGACGTGAGGGGAGTAGTTTCAGGGATACTATTTTCCATGGTTTGATATTCTTTGGGACCTGTGTATTGTGCAAAGTAGCTGTTCAAACTGCCTTACAAACAGAGCAACTTAGTTGTATGTCACGCCCTTAAGAACTGCCCAGGGAGCACAATTTTTGCAGTCTAGTGAGTGGGCCAGCTACAGCCTCATGTCTCTGGATGGGAAGCTTGGATGTGTCTGTCCTTTAAAGACTGCAAAATGTTTAGTGTGTTTAGTGTTTGTGCTATGTGAAGAAGAGTTTCACTGGAAAAGATGAATGAAAGAAGAAAGCCACCAGAAAACCCAATTAGTGACTTAACTTTTTCTATAGATTTCTGTAGACTGCTTGCCCTGAGCCCCAAGACAGTCTACCAAAACCGCTCTCTACTTAGAGCTGGATATAGGAGAGCAGGCTGGAGACCCTGAAATGTGCAACTACAGCAAGTACTGATGGCCTTCCCAAATGGTGAGGTCTTCGAAATGACCTGTCTAGGGCAGATAAGGAATTTGGGGCTGCCAGACAAAATGAATGGGGCAAAAAGGCAGTGCCCCTTCCAGGCATCTGCACATGTACAGAGTAGCTATCACTCTTTGTGTTTGAAGACATAAATTGTTTATAAGGAAGTGTCAGGATGAACTATCCATCCCTTGGCTCTGACACTAAATCTAGTATCTGATTCCTTGCAGTGTTTTTGTCTTCCCAAAGCTTCTGGTAACCATCAGAACTTGTCTGCTCTAGTATGTTAATGTGATACAGGCTTTGCCACTGATTTGTAACATTAGAAAATATAATTTGATTATTGCCAATTAGCAGACTAACTATGCTTCTGGTAGCTACAGGGATGCTTTATTCTGCATCATTTGAGATCTTTATGTTGCTGACAGGCTACAACATAGAGGGTCAGGGAGCTCATTTGTGCTTTTCCAAGTTAGGAGCACATTGTGCTTTTGAAATCAGCTATGTGAAATAAATCATCAAGTTTTTGCAGAAGAGAATTTAGTAAGCAAATATGACACTCATCTTATTAGACGAAGCAGCTGATTAACACAGATGTTTTGCAGTATGTTCCATCAGGCTTTAGAAATAATCTCAAGTGCATATTTAGAAACCATAGCCAAATGTGCAGACCAGGAGAGCTCCTGTTAAGGATACTGCTCCTGCAGGCCATAGCAAATGCTGAAATGCCTGTGATGCCCTGTGGCAGGTCCCTTCTCTTCACTGTCCCATTTCTGGCTTAAATTTGTTTACTTGCCCTTTCTTTATCTTTCATAAGATGCGTGAGCAATCCTTGCTTGTCCAGTGCCTGCATGAAGACCCAGTCCCCACTGTTTTCAGTCTTTCCTTGCTGCCTGGGGCATGTTGAGAAGGTGGGAGGCAGAGTCAGGGAGCTCAGTATTGTCTTATCCAGATGCTATTTCTTTTAAGCCCATCTATTTCTTCCATGAGTTTTATTTTGCCAGTTCATGCTGATTTTTTTTCCCCTCCTCTTCAGTCAATTTAACATTAATAAACACCAGTTCTTACCTTTTTGGGAGCAGCCAAAAAAAAATGCAGCACAAAGTAAAGTTAGAACAGTCTTATCATTGGCTTGCTATGTTGTAAGCAATGTTTCATTATTTAAGGGTCTTTTAAAGAACAGACTAAACAAATCACTGTTTCCTTTATACATGCCATTTCCATTATATTGTATGTAGCTCGTTGCTTTTTTTTCTACTGGTCACTGTTTTTCCTGATGGGTTTTTTAATGATTTCCTCTCCTTAAGCCTGTTCAAACAGACTGTGGTCTAACTCTGACATAAGTCGCACACATGGCATCGCATATCATGTTGGAGCCTTTGGAGCAGATGCCAAGCAGAGCAGTGGTGCTAAGGACTGGTATTTTTCCTACCACATAGCTCCCATCTGAATGGGGGAAAAAAAGGATTCCCTTCTTATTTGTTCTACATACTGTTGCTTACATAGTCTGAGTATTCTCTTCAAAATTAAGCAGCACATTCGTTTGCAATAGTGCTGTTCCTTACTTAGCTTTACTGGTTACTATGGGGAAGAAACCTGTTCTGTGGTTTGGGGCTGGCTTATGGAAAGAGACTGAGGAATTTATCTTTTAGTATGTAGTTTAGTTAATGACACTTCTTTCTGGACTCGTTTTTTCTGAAGTAACAGGACTAAAAATGCAGTATAGAACCTTGACTTCTCCAGATATTGGGAAACCTCTGGCATCTGAGGGAAGGTTTTTATTTTTATGATCAACAGCCATCAGAAATATAGAGATAAAGCAAGAGCTGCATATGCTTGTTGCTTTATGTTTATCTTTCCAGACTGGCTCCATGCAGCCAATTCTAAAACATGTGCTGCTTTTAAACATTAGTTAAAGCTCTCTAGGGACACAATTTCAAGTAATGATTTTATTGATTTGAGTAGACATTGTTTTGAGCAGATACTTTATCAACTCAGCTGAGCTTTTCTCTTAAGGCTAGTTTTGTACGAAAGGTCTTGTAACAGCAGAGGTACTAGTTGGCTTTAATTGGTATCTGTAAGACTTTAATTCCTGTTTTCCAAGGCCTTTGAAACTACTTGTATTTGTTACTATTTGAGGGCTTCATCTGTTTGTTTTAAACATCTGTGGTTATGGTGCACATTCCTTTGATTTCCTCTAAAAGTGCATTCATTTGCCCTCATGCTTGGCGTGTGCTGCAGGGATTTTTTTTCTGGGGATTGGGTCAGCAGAGGAATATAGGTGACTCTGGTGGATGCTGTGGCCAAGGTCTGGACATGCAACTGATGGAGCCCGGCTTCCTCACAGCTAGCGCTGACCACAAACGAGGCTGCCTGTTCCTTGCCCCTGCTGGTCCCAGTGGCTGAGAGCCCGGTGTCCAGTGTCCAGCCTGAATTTTGAGCCAAAAACTGGGCAGACAGGTGCAGTTCACAACAAATATATTCAGTGCCAGGAGCTGAGGCAAATGAGGCCACCCTCAAAACATAAATTGTTCTAGCTGTTGCTCTTGCTCTTTTCGATTCCTAAATGCAAAATGTTCCAGGGTACCCCAAACCTTCACAAAACCCCGTTGTGGTAGGATGGTCAACCCAAGCTTTATTAAAGGCTGTGAGTTTTCCAGTTCTGAAGGATGTAACAAATAAGACCTTAAGTGAAATACAATCAAATGAAGCTTGTCCTGAGGCAGGAACAGCTTGTATGCACACAGTAGTTCTCTATTCTATCTTCCTAAATAGGCATCAAAGACCCTTATGTTCCCTAACAATGCAAGGTGGGAGAGCCCTGGCACTGAGCGCTGGCATTATTGGGGAGGAGACTCTTGTCCTGGGTGATGTGAGGACGGGCAGCGAAGCTGCTGTGCTGCATGTGGACACAAGCTTCGTATTTGCAGTCTGTCCTCTATGGGCCATGGCCTGCAGGCCCCTTGCTAACCGTAAGTGCTGGGCTGTGCTGCAAGGGGCTATAAGTGAATAATGTCTGCGCTGCCTGAGACCCCATAGCTGTCAGGTGGGTGTTTGGTGGAGGAGGCTCTTGGTGCTCAGAGCAGGTTACCAAGTAGTCACTTGGACTCTCCTTTTAGCACCAGAGCCACTTCCAGTCCACTTTAAGGAGCTTCTCATTTGCTGCTTTTAAAGGTACAGTTTCTATTAATCTGGGATAGGGGATGTTTCTGATTGAATCTTGATGCCAGATGAAATCAAACTACCTGCAAACTAATGGCATTTTCAGCTGGTCTTAATCACTGTACATAGTACTGGAAGAAAGAACCTATAAGCCTAGCACTGATGTGGCTGTGGTGCCAGTAGCCATCGGTTATTCTGGTCCGTAGTGGGATATGTTGAGCTGGGACAGTGCAAGATGAAAGCAGGGAGAATCCAAGCGAGTGCCTGTGGCCCTGCTTCCTAGTGAGAAGTGCTGGAGTCAGCATCCCAGTGCCAGGGCTGTTTCTAGGTCTTATGTTTAGGAGTATGACCTTGAAAATGGGAAACCAGTGCAAAATGATGCAGTGATCTCTGGCAGAGCCCGCAGGCGCCTTGGAGCAGGAACAGTGGAGGGAGCTGCTCCATTTGTCTTGGTGCCTGCTGTGCAGCAGGGCACGCAGAGGTGATTCCCTCTCCCGCTTAGGGAAGCTCTAATCGTTGCAGAGGAGCTTGTATGCTAGGAATTCTTTCTATACAGGAAAGGGAAATAGGTTATACCAGGACAGCTTTTTTATCCTGTCCCTATGATCACAAGAGGCTCTTTCCTGTACATCTGTTTTTTTTTGTATGAATCGACACCCCTGACCAAAAGTTTCCTCTGTGTAAAGCAAACGTGAGAAATAGTATCTCTCCTGTGCAGTGTGTTATATGAATGGTGAAAAAACTCTCCATTTTGTCACAATTAATGCCTTTTCAAATAATTTAAAAGCTTGAATTACTTACATGTGGAGCTAAAATAGCTTTAAGTGCATTTTTATTGCCTAGCTCTGGAGCTGCCATTTACAGGTTAACAGCCCTAATGCTTTTAAATAACAAGAGAAGGAGAACATGCAGTACGGTGTTAGAAAATGATATATGTCCTGTTATTTGGATACAAGTAGAGCACTAAAAGCCCTGCTGTTTCCTACAGAAGATTTTGTTTTGAAGGCCCTGGTTTGTTTTAAAACAGCCTGCACTGGCCTAGTTACATTGAGAACCTTTGAATGGGTAAAGAGGCTGTCATAAAAATTTTACATTTAAGAATATTGGACTAGTCATGTGTATTTTTATTTACAGTAGAGGTTTTGTAGTCTTTAACATCTAGAGTTAGTTTTATCACTTTGTGATAAGAATATTATTCTCAACTCCTGTTTCCTTGTTCTTGCTTTTTTTTGGATTTAGTTTAGAAATTAATGCCAAGAAGTAGTGGAGGGGGGGAGCAGAAAGCACCGGGATGTTCTGAGTGTGGGAAACCAGAAAAGATACTTTATTTAAAAAAAAAAAAAACTTTTGTATCCATAAATCCCAGAATACTTTAATAGAACAGATAATATCTTTTTTTACAGATAAGGAAAGAGGCACAGAGATGAAGTAGCTTGCTTTAGTTCACACAGAAATTTAATAATGCAAGTAGGAGAAATGCCCAATATCTCTTCATCTGCCTCACTCATTACTGTGCTTCATGCTGCCCTGCTTGTGGCTGCCCCATGAACAACACAGGGTTTGTAGAGAAGAGGCTTTTGCTGTTGTGGCACCAGTGTGCAGTGACTGATGGGCCTTATATGCAAGGGATAACTACAACTAGTCTTTGATTAAACCTCAGAGAAGCATTTGGGGTGAGTTTTCAGCAGCTGTTGGTGACTCCTTAGTGTGCTGGGGTGTGTTGGTCTGTCTTCCACATGTCTGCTCCAGGCTTAATGGCCATCTTTAAGCACAGGGCTTTGATTTAGACCCCTGGCTGGCTGGGGGATGTGTTGCTTTTGGTCTCTAACCACTCCTGTAAAGTTAATGAAAACATCAAAACACAGAACTTAAATCCAAAGCTTTCCATAGAGGATGTTGTGTGATGGGTCAGCAGAGGGGTCTCCTGCGCTTTTCTTGGGGCAAGTGGCTGTCTGGGACCACCTGGGCCTTGTGGTGCTCTGGGGGCTCTGTGAAGTGGCCTGTCCCCTAGGCAAGGCAGTGGCTTTTGTAGTTCTACTTCTGCAGAAAAGTCCATCTTTTCCACCAAAAATAATTTTACATAAAATGCTTGACTGAGCCAAAATGTGCCTCTTAATTGCAAACTTTATTTGTTATTACTGTCTAAGAACTTAACTAGTGTATTGAATTGGGCGGTTAGAGCTGTGTCTATACTAACCTAAACTGGACCAGGTACTGGAGTGTTTGGTGCGCAAAAGGGTGATGTTACTTCCAAACTTCTGCTTCTATCTCCAGCTAAAACAAACCACATCTACAGAGCTGATGCCCTCTTCCTTCTCTAGAGTGTATATCAGAGTAGCCTGGTCTTATTTCCTGCAGCAAAACCTTAATTGTGATGTATCTTGCTTTTCTATTAGCCATTAGATGCATAATTGTCCTTCCTTAAATTATATTAAATTATCCAGCTGATTACCTGCTTGAGCAGATTGTGGAGCATCTTGCTTATTACCTACCAGGCACAGTATCCACCAAGCTTCTCATCTTCCTGCAACCCAGAAACAAGGTACCTGCAGTTTCTTCTACTTACTAGACATGTGTCACAACTTGTTCAGATAGCCAGTCATTTATTCAAGGTCAGTATTTTTTATGCTACCTCTTGATTTTTACCCTTGCTTGTGAAGTCATATTTTTAATGGCGTTCAGCTAAATATGTTTATTTGCTTGTGCACACTAAATAGCTTTGCTGGGGAGGCCTTAAGGTGTGCAGGGAGCAAGCTCTTCATAAATGCAATGAAATTTTCTAGCATCCTGTCACATGGAGTGCCTTGTCTGCCCCTTTGCCCCATGCTCCTGACCTGCTGATAGAGAAGCAGTTTTCTAGAGATTTCCCATAACCACTAAAGAATTTTTAAGTGTGAAGAGGCCTAGGGCATGTCCCCTTTAGCGCGGCTTTCCTTGATCTTTTGCTGTTTGTTGTTAATGGGTGGAGCTTGTGAGTGTGAACGTAGAGAGTATTTCCCCCGGTACTGGGAAGTGCAGTATCCCTGCACTGAAGAGAGTACTAAGTCTTGGGTCCTTTGAGCATTTTTGCAGCTTTGTATTATCAGACTGTGATAAAAATCTACCTAAGGGAGGCCTGGAGACCTAAGGGAGTGCTTGGCCTCAGTGCTCCACTCTGATTATAGGTGCAGGTTAAGATACTGTTCCCCATTCAGGTCCCCTGTCCTAAGAAAACATCACTTTTTGCATGACACAAGGTTGGTTTGCTGCTTAATTGTTTTTGATACATTAGAGTGACTTTGCAGAAATTACTTTGCTGAGAAAGCTGGGGGGTTTTTTGTTCCTTATTCTGATAAAGCACTGACTTTCACTAAAAGCTTTATTGCAGGTCAGAGTAAGCCTGAAGAAGAGGGCAGAAAACAGTTCTTGCTGCATTAAGTGATATCTTGAAATAGCAGAAAGGGCCTATACCTAGTTTATGGACACATGAACTATGAAAGTAACTTGCTGCTCCTCCCAGGTTTTCAGTCCGTGCAGGTGTGAACTTGTGTGTGATTGTAGCAGCCTGGGAAAGCAGCATGCAAGTGAGGCATATGCTTCTCTGCAGTATTGGTAATGAAGGTTATATGTGACTTAAGAAAAGCAGACTTTCTGCTTCTGGTAAAGCTTATCCTTGACCTAGTGATTACCTGGAATTCAATCTGTGCTAATTTAGGTGTTTTAGAAGTTCAGTAGACAACACAGGTTGAGGGGCAATCTATGGTGTGCCACAGGTTATAAGGTTATATATAATCATAGTGCCTATTACAAGGACATAATTTTTCAAAGCTAATCCTTTCGTGCAGTTATTAATGGAAATATTTACGATCCCACTGTTGTGCTTCAGTGAAGCTGAGGACGTTGCATCCTCAGCTGAGAGCACGTTCCCTTGCTTCCCTCTTCTTGCGACAGGGAAACAAAATCACAGTTGGCTGCTGACTTCAGTGCTTGTGTTGCTGAAGTTCCTTTAAGCTAAGGCAGTTCTTACCATTTTCTTTTCTACAATCATACAGATTTCTGTAGGCGCAATAGGATATTTTGGACTTCTACAGGACTTCTGCAGGATTTGCAACTGTGGAGATCTATAGTGGAGCCTGTGTCCTAGCACAGACAGGATCTGTCTGTGCAGAGCTTGCTGCAAGTGCTGTTCCTGAGTTAGCTGTTTGCAATTTAGTAGTTTTGTTTCACAATGCTTTTAACCACAAGGACATTTTTAAGTCTGTGTTGCTCATATTTCGCACAAACCTCCTCTCCATGTAGGAGTTGCCTTTTAGGTAGCAGTAAAAGATGTTCTAACACCAACAAATTGGCACTCGGCTCCTCTCCCAGTGCCAGGTGGATGCTGAAAACCTTTAGTGAAGTCCGAGGGGGCTAAGTCCTGCACAGTGGTATTTGTACTGTGCTGTTTCCAATTCCTTTGTTGTGTTCAATGGCTTGTACTTTGTTTGGGAACAGATCCTTCAACTCCCTTGGTTCTTGGCATATGCCTGGGAAGCAGCAGATTTGGCTCCCGCAGGGAGGGACGGCTTCCAGGATTGGAAGCGTTCTTACAAATTGCTTCCAGGTTCCCTCTGGGTCTCTGTGCCCTGAGCTCGTGTGCTCTGGAGACTGTGTTATGTGCCCGTCAATGATAGGGCCTTGAAAGGCTTTGCATATGGGGGGAAAAATATTTTAGAGGTTATTTGTTTTGGAAAATGTAAATGGCCCTGTGTGGTCTCATATGAGCACCTCTGCTTGCCTGGTTTTATCAAAGTCGGGCTACCCTATACAAGTATTCTCTGCGTGGTAGGAATATCAGATGGGAGCGGGTACAGAGCTGTACATGGAGTTTTTCCTCAGTTGCAAGCAACGTCGTGGTTGACAATTTTTACATTTTTTGAAACAGTAAAATCCCTTGCTTAGTTTTTTGTGTGCTTTATTCTGGATGTAGTGGGGGAAAGGGGAAAGAGCTTGTGTTCAGATCTCAGTGCTGAGCAGAGCTCTAGTTAGAACTGCTGGTTTACATGCAGTTTGGACATATAAAACTTTATCAGAACCCTGAATTCTTGGCTCAAGAAATAACTGGTTTTGTTTGCTTGGTGTAATAATCAAATTTATGCCTATTCAGTACTATTAAATACTGTCTATATTCAAAAGCCTTTTTAGCTTTATTTTATTCTATTACTTTAGCAGGTAAGTTTGTTTTCTATCAGCAAGAAATTGAGGGAGTAGCCCAGCTTTTAGCAGATTACTTTCATAAAATATTTCCTTCCTATGAGGAGGAGAAAATTGAGAAAAGAGCTTTACCCATGAAACCACAAGTTTAGTGACCCATACTGTCACTAAACTTGTGGTTTCAAGTATGGAAAGTCCTAAAATTCATTTTAACATGGATGAGATTTCTGGATGGCTTAAAGAGAAAGAAAATGAATTGATTGATTTCCATAATTAGCAATCCACCAAAAATATTTGGAGAAAGATGGTCTGGCCAGCTAAAGAATTCTTTTAAACAATTTTGTGTGCTACTCGAGAACTGTTTGTAACCTTATACAAGGTTAAAAAAGCTGATTTTGCAAGTACATCATGGAGAGTAAAAGCAGATGCTGTAATGCTTGCAACTGTTTCAAACTTTCATTTTTATGTCGGACTAGCTCCCTGCCCAGTCAAAACAAGTGTTATGTGAATCAAAATTATACTGTTTTATGATTTTATATTGTAATTTATAGTATCTTTACCAGTATTTAGTTCTCCTTGCTTTTAAATTTAATGTCTAAAGAGTGGGTCATCTTAAAGGGTCTCTGCCCTGGTGACATGCCTGATCCTGCAGAGTGTCGGCACTGCCTGAAGGTGCCCGCACAGACCTGTGCACTGTGATCAGGCCCCTGAGAAATTCCTGCTCATGTGTCTGAGCCTGAGGAGAGCCTTGCTGTGGGGAAGAGGCAGTGTGTGTGGCTCTTCAAAGTGTGTTGGCTCTGAGCAAGTGTGTGGTCAGTACTGGGAGAATTACTTAAATGCCTCATAACAGTTGCTGCCCTAAACTGAGTTTTATGGCTGATCTTAGGCTGCTTCCATGTGTCAATTACCTCCCATGTATCTGTCAGAGATGTTGCTCCTAAATTTGTGTATTTATTTGTAAATCTGATCTTAATTTACACAATTTATAAGTGAGAAATACCAAGGGGAATATGAGATTAATATTCTTCTAGATTGATTTTGGTATACCTAAGTGTTATACTTAAGACATCTAATTCCGTGGTTCATTTCTCCTGAAGTTATTAGAAAGTGAATATCTTTGTGGCATATTCTTTAAACTCTTTTGCTGGCCAGCTCATATCTGAAGGGTACTTGGAGGAAAAAAAACTTAGTACTGCTTGAATCCCCCTCTAACTTCCAGCACTGCCCCAGGGCGATGCAGTGAAGGCTGGTCCCCACTCACAGGCTCTGTATAGCCCAATTATACCTGTATGCAAGCAGGTCCAAGATGATTTCTGCACAATCCCATGTCTCAAGGAAGTTCCTGGTAGCAGCTGCTAACACACTCAAATGCTGTGTTCCCAATGCATCCCTGTTCCACTGTGAATTATGCTGGAATAAAGTGTTATGGTTAAACTGTTGCAGCTTTAAAACAGTCCACAACAGATAACCCTGGGGGGAAAACGAGCATATAATTTTCCCTGCTATTTTAAACCATGTAAGCAGTAAGAAGAATAGTGAATCATTTTACAGTATGTTGATTAACTAGCAATTAAAGCCTCTATAGTATTTTTCTTTCTGGGATAACAAAGGCCAGTTCAGTGCTTCTGCTTCAGTCTTAGCTCTCTGGCCAGGCTTCCTACCTGGCCCAGGCAGATAAGTCGGCAAGCGTGAGCAGGACCTGCCTGGCCCACGGAGCTCAGAAACGTGCTGGGTGTTCACAGGAGGGACTGCTGCTCCTTAACAGCATCTGCTTCCCTTGCACTGGGTCCAGGCGAGCTATAAAACTGAAATTAAATGGCTTTTCATGGTAGTAATGCTATAAGAATGAAAGCAGAACTGGGGGGAAGGGAAACATCTGTATGTCAGAAGTGATTCTTAGTGAGTACGGTCTGTGTGAAGTGCCTTTAAAATGGCTCCACACAAATGCCTGCATGCACTGGCAGATCAACTCACACTGTCTGAATTGCCACAGTGTGTCTTGCCTCTCCTGCAGAGCCTTGGTGGAGTGTGTGACACTTGTGCCCTGTGCAGAACTTTGCCTTGGCAGGTCCCTCCTGCAAACAGTGTGATGTGACAGGCTGGGACAGCCCTGTGCCCAGATGGGGCAGTGAGCCCCAGGACAAGGTGCCTATAGAACAGGGGTATGGAGCATAACTGGATAAGATGTGCAGCTGGACACAGGCTCCTGGTTCCCAGCCTGGGGGCTCTAGCAGTGCCTGTATTGAAGTGGGAGCAGAGGAGGCTCCTCTTGTGTGCAGCTGTTGAGACCTGGTGGGTTTTAGACTGCAGAGAATGGTGCAGCACTGCATGCTGCTGAGAGGTCCCTTAATGGGGAAGTTTGCAGCTTGAGTCTCTAATAAATAGGAATTTTTGCTACCATGCCATTCATTCTCATCCCTGTTCCCTGGGAAGCCACTAGTGCACTGAGATGCATGTAGTAGTGTCAATATGTTGTGTATTTAAGTATTAGACCTTGGAAGGCAGAGGGTGGTCAGGTATGCCTGGGCGGCTGGCCCCAGCAGCCTCAGAATTAGGGCCTGTTTGCAGAGAGGCACTTGCTGCCCTCAGGGACACTTCGAGCCCTGTGAGAGGCTCTGCTCAGAGGTACCCAGCCCAGGCTGATCTGCAGGACAACTGCAGGGAGCCTTAGCCAGCTGCTTGCCAAGCTGAGCTGTGACTTGCTAAGAGCTCTGGGCTCTGCTAAGGGGACCAGGGCTATGTAAGAGGTTATGGAAACACCCCTCGGAGCTCATAGAAGTACCTTCTGTTTCTGCTTCTCAGAGCTCATTGTGTTCTGGGTCTGGGTGATGTTTCAGTGCCAAGAGTTTGCTGGACTCTGGCCACTAGCCCAAGGCTTATGGGTGCAGGAGAGACTGTCCCCCTGGTGTCAGCACCGTCCTCTTGTGGCCAGCCCCTTGGCAAGTCACTGGCACTAGAGCAGCCTGGAAACACACCTTTCCTGCTTGCTGCTGAAACAAGGGGAAAATAGCTAAAATGGAGGTGTACTGGTAAAGCATTTTCTATTGCAGCCATTCATGTGTGTTTTGAAAGCTTATAAAGGATTCTTTTATACTCCTTAACCTCAGAAATATTTGAAATAGTTGTGTTCATCTCCTAGTAATGTCCTTAGAGCTTTTAGTGCCCTGACACATGACATCTAGAGCACAGAGGGGTGTTGCACAGTGTTGGATAACCAGTGTTGTGTGATTCCTCAGAGCTCCTCCCGGTTCAGCTCAGGTACAAAGCAAGGTGTCTCCTTGCTGCCCTGCAGCTTTCTAGAGCAAAGATGGGGCCGCCTGCAGGTGCTGGGGGACCCACAGGATTGAAAACCGAGGTTGCTCGTGTGCCAGCCGTTTCCTGGGACAGAAAGTGTGACCCTTGCAGCAGCAGTGCCCTGCGGGTGCCCCATGTGTCTGTTCCTGGGCTGGGAAGGCCTGTGCTAGGTGCTGTGTTGGTGCTGAAGGACAGGTTGTCCTCAGCTTGTCCAAGGCACCTGTGCAAATCAGTGATAGCAAAAGTGAAACTGTAGCCTCCTCCCTCATCTAAGTAGTGAGTTGGTCAGTGGGAACAAGATTTTCCCTTGATTTCTCCAAATACTTGCCTGCCTCTGACAGCAAACTGCCTTCACACAGCAGCTTCCCTGTCCCGAGCCTCGTGCACAGCTGGCTCCTTTCCTGGTGATGCTCCCTTGCTGAGTTAGTCACTGCAGCTCTAACCACCTCATAATATTCCTTTGATAGGAGGGGAGGGATTAATTAAAAGATTAATCCATCTAGGCTTACACACATCAGGGCTGGGCATGCTGCCATGTGGGCTCTGAGTGGAGCCTCCAGGCTCCCGCTCACCCTGGGCTGCCTGAGCCCCTGCGCCTGCCTCCTGCCCAGCACTGCCCAAGGGACCTGCCCTGAGGTGACACCTGCGGTGTCCTCCTTTTCTCTGAAAAAGACATTTTGCTTCTGGTGTGTTTCCCTTCTCTGCATTAACTATGCTGTTTGGGTTTCTGGGTTAGTGGGTAAGATCCTATGCAAATCGTTCCTGAAAATGTACATACTTTCTTTGTCCAGGAGCAGCTAACACACTCAAATGTGCGTGCTTCTCAGGACTATATTTAACCTTCTCATAAACACACACGGTTCTTACAAAACAGCATTTTTCCCCTTAAACAGCCAAGTATGCCAGAAACAAGTCCAGAGAAAGGAATTTCATTTACCACAGCATTTCTCTAGCCTTACTATTTTTATAGGTGTTTTCAAAAGCAAATGCACAGAAAGCAGCAATCGTTTTAGTCATGCAATAAAGTTCCCTAATGTTACCTTGAAAATGAATTTGAAAACATAGCACTTTAGTGTCATACCTGAAATGAATGGCTTAACTGATGACTATAATTTAAATCAAAGTTTTGCAGACTTCGCTTAGGAAAATAACTGTGTGAAACTAAAAGGAGAACTAAATCTAGATGGAAACTCTGAACTTTGCTTTCTGAGGTTAATTTTCAAAATGATGAACATACTTCACCTTGTTATGTGTTACCCAACACGAATCCCCTAAGGCATGGTACATTGTGCCAGTGTCGCTCTGCTAGTTCTGACAAGGCTACTGCTTCCTTCATTTTATACAGATAATGGGCACTTTTCCAGTGTAGATTTGATGTGAATGCAATCTACCTTGTATGTATGCATAATTAAGCAGACTTTTTCCCATGTGAATAAATACCTTCATGGTTAAAAAAGAGGCTAGTACAGAGATGAGATCACCAAAATAATACTGGGGGGCCAGGTTGGAAGCAGCATTTATTGTATATATGTACAAGGAATAGCTGCCTGGAGAAATCAGTCAAGACATACCATTGCTTTCCAGTGTTTTTTGTTGGAAAAGATGCCCCTGGAAGGGGAAATCTACATTGCCCTTAATGACTAATGACAAAAATAATCTTGGAGCAAATGAGTGTTTTTCCAGGTTCTGTCTGCACCAGCCCTGGCACCTGTTTCCCCGCTCTCCCCTGCAGCAGAGGATTCCAGGATTCTGGGATTGCAGGCTTGAAGGCAGCAGGGCTGCTGAGGGCCATGCGGCTTGGGGGCTGGCTTGCCCCATGGCCTCGCCAGCAGGTTCCTTCATGGCTCGTGTTGGCCCCAAGCATGTTGTTGTGAGCAGAAAACCCAGTGTGGCCTTTCCTAGGCAGCCTGCGTGTGACACCCACACAGAGAATCGAGGGGGATGCAGCCCTGTTTGTGTCCTAGCGATTACCCTCAAACAGTACTCAGCAACGTGTGCCAGCATCCTTGTAAGTTGTTAAATTTCCTAAGTCACATGTTAGGAAACAGTGGTGCGACACATCTGAGTATTGTGTTGATCCTTGCTGCTGTGTTCTTTCTGTGCCTTCTCATGATGTGTCACAAAGCCACTGTGGTGTTTACGGGCTCCAGAATTATGGGATGGTTTTCCTTCACATGTATATTTGATGGTTGGAGGAAATGAAGATTAATTCCTGAAACCCCTCCTCGTATGATGAGAGGCTATATTAATCTCTGCTTTTATCATCAGATGGTATCAATTGTTTCAATGCTTTAAACAATTGATACCAATGCTTAATGTCTTTAAACTGAGAAGCGTCAAAAACGGAGGGGGAAAAATGCATTAATTTAAATGCACCCTAATGAAAAGTACCTCTAGGTACCCTGAGGTATGAAAAATATCATTAAAAAGGAAAGCAAGCTGGGGCATGCCTCAAAGAAAATGGAGCTGTAGCACAAGCCCTTCTTAATTCCAAATACAAAGGCTCCCCTGGAAGAACAGTATCTAACGATCCAAAAAAGATCAGCCAGGCTTTCATGGACTTGGGCTTGTAAAAAGTTTGTAAAACCCTAAGTCTAGCTGTGTGCTTTATCTGCTGCCTATACCCCAGAGGCGGTTAGAGTTCTGGTGAGCTATCAAACTGCTATGCCTAGATGATGAGAAAGGTGTGAATAATCTTAAAACATTTGAGTTTGGGCTAAAAAAAAGTTAAGGACAGGGCTGCCAGAGGTAGGTGTGTGCAACTAGGAATTTATCCCCTGAGTTAGAAGTTGGATGCTACTATGCTACTTGCTCCTTAATTTTTTTTTTTTTAAAGGAGGTCTTTAATCATTCTCTAGAAATGAGATTCCTGCTGTAACAATTCATAAAGCTGCCAAAGACTTACAGGCCTGTGGGAGTCACACTGGCATCCGTGATTAATGTTAACTGCAGGTGTGTGGCTGGGTTTCCCAATAACCAGCCATAGGGGAGGCATCAGAAATTACTTACCCCTGCCCAAGTGGGCTTTGTCAAGAGACCCCCTATGAACAGATAACAAGAAGAAAATTGTAATTTTACAGCAATTCAACAGGTAATGTTGAAGGCCTCCCGGGGAGCTTTTTGCTTTAGCAGAGGAGAGGCATTGGCTGTGATTGAAGGGCACTCTCTATTGCAGATCTGAAGTGATTTCAAGGAGTCATTCAGTGAACTGATGGGACTGGAATGACCCACAGCTGCTGTTGAATCTGGTTCATCTTCTGCAGCTTCCTCTGTGGGGACAAAGAGTAGCTCATGGTGGTTGTTTTCTCTTTACCAATCTTCCCTGGAAGGTCCAATAGTATCAGGAAGTTCAAGAGGGACATGGGCTGCTCTGAGTGACCTGGTGTGTGTTGGAGCCCAGCTGCAGACCTGCCGAGGGGGTTGATACGGTGGGTGTAAAGGCAAAAGAGGGGGACTGTTCCAGCAGGAAGAAAGGGTATGCGGAGGGTTCAAATCCTGACCCTCCTCTTGTTAGGAGGCAGGCAGCAACATGGCTAAATGAGGGGAGCAGGCACCTTTCTGATGTAACTGAGGTGTAACTGTACTAAGTGTCATTTTTATCTCAAGCTTTCTTCCTGTTACTTATATATACCTCTGCTGTCTGTTTTGAATACTTGAACTTTAATTACTTCAACCTAAGTGGATAAAACAAGGCATTTTTCATTAGGCCTGGCTAATCTATAGCTGGTGGGTATGAGAAGCTTGGCAAGAGCTGCAGTCCCAGGACATGCATAGTGCACACAAGTATCCTGCTGCATCCCGGGGCCCTGCTGAAGCTGCATGGCCAGTCGGACACTAGTGCCCTGTGGCTGTGGGGAGCAGTGCTGGTGATGCTGGAGACTGGACTTGTTGCAGTGCAGCCTGCAGTGGGGCAGGGAGGCTGTGTCCTGATGCACTGCTAGGCTTGCAGCACTTCCATCCTTGCATGAGGTCATCCCATCCTGATAGGCTTATACAATTTATATTAAGAAATAACAATATCAAATGAACATCATTTGGATAGGAGCCCAAATGATGTGATACAAGGTATCACAGAGCTCCATATGCAGTTCCCCTCCTGCACCTTGTTCTGTTTTAATCAAACACGTGACCCTTTCTCCTTTCAGAGGAGACTCTGTGGAGCTTTATGTGCACACTGGAGGGAATGCTGGGCATTTCTGTAGCAGGCCTTGGAAAAATCACTGCACCTGTTTGAATATCCTGCCCTGCTGTGACAGTGAGGGTCCTGCTCTGTAGGAGAGGAGGGCATGGAGGATGCTGCTTGCCCCAGCAGGGAGCCAGGCACTCTTGGGGTATATGAATGGTCACTACATTAACCTTGAGCAGCTGCAAGAGGCCACTAATGTTAAAACAGCATGAGCAGAGCTGAGCAAGGAAAGCTGAGTCTCACAACTGTCTGAAACTTGCCAGGGCTTAAGAAGTACGAGTACAGCAGGAGGGGGATCCCAGCACCTTCAGTGGGATCTTGTTTTTCGTACATCTGCCAATGTGGCACCTTGCGGCACCTTGCTCTTCCTCCCCCCAGGGACTTTAGATCTCTGCCTTCTGCATGGTGAACAAAAGGGTCTTGTTTTGCAAAAGCCACTGTCACCCCTGTAAGGGCTCAGCACAGCAAGCGAGGCACCGAGGCAGGGATCCTGTGGGGCTTGGTGGAGGGCATCAGCAGCGTGATCGGTACCTCATGTGGACCGACTCGTTCCATTATTTCACAAACTGATTTGGAAAAGGGCTAGTGAATCCAGAGTTTTATATTTATTTTTATTTTGGCATAAAAAGTGTATGCATGGTTTTGTTTAATAATATTTTTAAATAGCATGTGATAAAGGAGTACTAACCTTTTTGAGTCTAACCTGACAAGAATCAAAGTATTTACAATAAAAGGAAATTAGAGAAATACTGTCTTGATGTTTCTTCTTAAAGCATTAGCAAAGTAAAGAGGTTTTCTCATGAAGCTCTTTATACATGCCTCTGACTTCCTGACTGCTGAAACAGCTCTGTTGGCTCCTAGATTAGATTGGAATGGTAAAAATGTAATAAAATGCCATCTAGGTAAATGATCCACTACTACAGGCGTTGAAAAACAATCCTGAGTAGAAATGGTAGGCACCAAATAATTGAATTATGATGACAGATTATAGTTGAATAGAGGCATCCTTATGAGACTCCTCAGTAGGCCTGTGGTCTCAAGCACTTCCAGCAGCCCTGGCTGGCAGTGTTTGGAGAAAGGCAGCGTGGAGGATTTGGAACAAGATTTCTTGGATTGCTGCCAGTTTTCCAGGGAGAAATCTTTACATCTTCTTGCTGCTTGAAGGTGCGTTGTCTGTCTGTACATACAAGGCAGGTACTTCATTGTGGCCTTCCCAGATTTTTTAATTAGTTTTATTTTGAAAGACTAGAGTGCAACTTTTTTCTTCTCCTATATCTTCAGGTTTTCAATAGATTAAATGGCTAGGGCTTAACAATTATAGAATCATAGAATCATAGAATGCCTAAGGTTGGAAGGGACCTCTAGAGGTCATCTAGTCCAATTCCCCTGCACACGCAGGGCCACCTAGAGCACGTGGCACAGGGCAGCATCCAAACGGGTCTTGAAGATCTCCAGAGAA
>JAWLRI010000207.1:379517-409084 GCA_034781795.1 Crypturellus tataupa
AATCCCAAAAACTTTCCCCCCCCCCCCCCCCCCCACTGTTTACTCTTGGCTATTTATCACATAAATGATTCATCAGGCATCCTTGGTTTTGTACTAATCAGGGGCTGAATGCAGACAATTAACAAACAGAGGAAGTCTAGGATTACCGAGTGCTCCCGTGCATGTCTCTCTTCTGATTATAGTGGTGGAGATGGTTTTGTAGCGTTAAAAGGCATCACATTTTACTCAAAGAAGAAAGGCTTTGCTCTGTCAGCAGTTTCTAAAGACTCATTTTCTTGTGGTGTTTTGTGGTTGTCCAGAAAAGGCCAAGCACAGTAATACATAGCCTGAATAATGTCTCTGTTATCGATGCCACGTGTGCTATGGAAATTCAGTCATCTTCTCCTTAAAAATTCCATCCCATGTTCTTGGCCATGTAGTGAGGAAGGAGAAGGCTGTATGTGTGTGTTTGGGGGCTTTTTTTACTGCTTTGTCTGTTTTTCTTTGTGAGAACATGGTGTGGGTGAGGAGGAGGAAGGGTTTGGGTAAGGAGGGTCTAGGTTAAAAGGTAATTATTTTTGTAACAGATTTAAACCTTGAAACACATTGAACCGATTTCTAATACAAACAGGATCAGCATTAGCTTTTAAAGGATTGCTATTATCGTTTCAGGACTGCAATGTGATTTAAACTGTAATAGATATTGATTTCTATATTAGTGTTCTTGCTCCTTGTATTGCATTTCTGCTGCCATCTGCTAAAACAGGAATGGCATTTTTCACTTTATTGACTGGACAATGAGCTGGAATACTGTATTCCTGCGCTCCCGGGATCGCTTCACTGACCGTAAGCTTATCAGGAAAAAGCAAGGTTGGGACAACACAGGTGCTAGGAGACTTGCATTTTTAAAGTAACAGGTACTTCTTATTAAATACACGTAGAAAAAGATCCACAGGGCTTTGGAGACACTGGTGGGAAGGAGAGTTGCTCCGAAGAGCATCCGAGGGCTCTGTGCGCACCAGTCCGGGGCACTGGGCTGTCCCAGGGCGCTCTGGGAGCATTGTTGAAATGAGCTGCTTCACTGCAGACACGTTACCAAACTGGAGTCTTCTGAGATGAAGCTGCCTCAGTTATGACTTTTTTCCAGAAAACTGATTTGGCTTAATGATAGAGAATGGTAATGAGCACTACTTAATTAGCATAAATTACCTTCCATGGGAAGGAATTTAGCTAGTGCCTAGTTGTTAAGAAGCGTTTAATAGAAGTGAAATTCTGAGAGCTGATCTTAAGGTATGGAAAGTGCCAAATAAAACTTAAGGTCTCTGCTGTCTGGACAGTCGAGTGGTCTGTCACATATGCAGCCAAAGTTTGGTGGCCTTAATTCAGGAAGGTCTGGCCCAAGATGGAGACACCACATTGTTCAAGTTCAGGAAACCAGCCTGTGTCAGGATTCCATTTATTTATTTTTGTCGGGAGTATGGAGTGGGGTTGAATTATCCCAAATATCATCAGAGACCTGGAGAAATTAATTCTAAGAACTGGAAAGACTAGTTCCAGAAAAGTATAGTGTTCTAAAAATTCCAAAGTATTGGAATAATGCATGGACAAAGCAAATAAATTTAGATAACATGTATTCTATGCAAGAAATAGGTAGTGTGTATATATATATTTTTTTACATTCAACAGAGAAAAGATTCTTTGTACTTCAATTCCTGCAAGTTCTAATGCATTTGAGGCTGTTAGTGCCAGGCTGCCCACCAGCACTGCCTCTTGCCCTGTGCCTCAGGTGTTAGGCCGTAAGGAATGAAGGGTCTTCCTCAGGGCCAAGGTGCTCTCTTCCAGGGCAGAAATGCTTTATTATCTAGTGAGCAACATAAAGCAGCAAAAAAGAATGTTTTTACCCGGCTTGTTATGGTGCTGGGTGGACTTGGACTAAACTTTCTCATTTTGCTGTGACATGCTTTCCTAAACCGGTCTGTTCTGTTTGATCGTTGCAACTTCCAAAACTTCTTGCCTGTTTTGAATTTTCTTTTGTCCTGACTTAGGCCAAAAATGCTAACTCATAAAGTCTGAACGCAGAGCATTTTTACATAAGGAGCAGGCTCTTCTCTGTGTTTGCAGAGCAGATGAGTGATGCCTTTGCACAGGGCTTGGCCTTTTAGCTGCTGTTAAAGGTCTGTTTTGAGCCCTGTGTGGGTAGCACGGAACCTGCTCGTGTTTGCTGTGAAAGCTGCAGATTAGTATCTGGATTTGCAAGCTATTAATGTGAATCAAGCACAAACTTGATCCATGTAAGACAAGTAAACTGTCTTGCACCTAACATTAGATGCAATCACCAAGTGAGTGCTGTCCTATTGGAGTACATATTTAAGAGAATGTTGTGATTTTCTGCATTTATTTCCCAAAGTCTGTGTCAAGGGGGAGTAACTGCACTGCGCACAGAGGGGATGGCCGCAGAGCAAGTAACTCCTTTCTCCTGGGATGGAATTCCCAACCGGCAGCCTCCTGCCGTGGACAGGACCCGGGAGACTAGAAAGAGAAGAAGGAGCAGAGCTGCTCTTGGAGACTGTGCTTACACTTGGTAGCTGCTTCCAAAATACAATGTATGGCCGGGGTGTTTATCACCCTGCTCATAATGAAGCCATTGCACTGCAGTCGCAGTGCGGAATCACAGCTAATAGATTTTCATTTTGTTTTCTAAGTTAAGTCATATTTGATAAATGTAGAAATGTGTAGGGAGCGGCTTATCTCAAGTAGACAGTTTCTTTGTGAGTGCTTTGAACATGCTTTGCATGAGGATTTTTTTGGAAAGAAAAAGGGACTTCTGTAATAAATATTTGCAGGTATTCAATAGAGAACCTAAAGTATCCATCTGAGTACAATTCTTGTACTTTGGGACCTGCTAACTTGTTGCTGTTCAAGATAAATATGCATTTCTCTGGATATACATGCACTCGTGCATTTGTGTGTCCAAATGCAAAAGGGGATGATTTTATAGTATTAGATATGTAATTCTTTTAAGCTTTCTGTATTGTTTAAAAGGCTGGGTTAATTTTTATTAAAATTCTTTCATAGGAAACAAACTATTTACCTTCAATAAATGTATAAAGTTATAATTTGTCTAACTTACTATGGTTTCCTTTTATGTAAAGTTTGAATGGTTTGCCTGTGCCTGATAGTGGCAGTGCGTGGTAGATCATGGCACTAGGTTGTCCCTTCTAGAATTCTTCTGAAAGTGTTTTCAGTCCAAAGTATCTCACCCCCCTCCCTGTGAAATATGTTAATTATTATTTTTTTCCCCTGACTGGAAAAGTTCTAGCTTTTAAAAGCTTTTAAACCAGCTTTCTCGGAAATACTGAAGCTGAGCCAATTTTCCGAGACTGCTGGGGAACTTCATGCTGGCATCTGTGGACTGGAAGGCCCCAAAGCAGACATGTAAGGGGCTTGGGCTGGATTTTCAAAGGGGGTGGGCAAATGCAGAGAGGAGGGTTTTCAGGAGTGCCCAAGGAGAAACCCAGGAGATCCCTTCCAGCAGCTGAAAGAAATGAAGTAATAAATAAATCATGGGGACCCTTGGTTACTTTCAGATGTGCTGAGCACCACTTGTCTTTCCGGGGAGTTAACCTGGCCTTCACCTGAAATGCGGCACAGGACCAGGCCTGCAGCCTTCCTCAGAGCCCAGCGCTGTTCCCAGCAAGTGCATGTGGCAGCTTGGCCACATCAGGCCCTTGGGGTTCCTGTCGCAGCCTGTGCACAGTCCTCCTCTCCATTCAGGCTTTCCCTTGCCCGTATTCTCAAACCTTAGGCTGGACCTCACAAGCTTCCTGATTTCTGCCAACTGTTCTGTGCTGTGTCCCAGCTGTCATTGTCTTCTCCAGGTGACCTTCTCCCCAGCGCAGCTCAGACACATAAAACACAACCAACCAGCACCACGTATTCAGACAACCAAGCCAGCCAGCAGGTCATGTAAAATGTAAGCCGTGCACCCACAGTAACATAACCTCAGGCCATTAAAATCGCATACTTTGCATCTGTTTTAGGATTTATATATAAGTGTTGTATAGTGGAACTTTATTAGAGCTTAGTGAACCAAAAGCTGGTCTTGGAGTTCCACATGTCAGGAGTTATTTTAAATGTGCCCCTGGGGTTGAGATGAAGGAAGTTTGAAACATGTTGGCTGAAATTCCTGCTGAATTACACAAAGTCTGCTTATCACAATAGTGTCATCTTCATGAGACAGTGATGGGGAAAATACAATTAAAGAATCCTACATCAAGGGAAATGCTCAGGATTCACTAACCGGTGCTTGGACACACAGTAAGACACGCAGAAGATACTTGCAGAGAAGCCTGCCACAAGGACTTTGGTAGGAACTCGATAGCTTTTAGTAACGTGAAAGCTTCCCCTGTAGCTGAAGATTATTTCACATTGCAGTGTCCTTAAATGGAAAAGGCTGTATTTTAAATTCTAATTGTTAATAAGGATCTTATGGTGAGTGTTTCAGCAGATTAATGTGTTTATTTCTGTAATTTTGATGATAAAAACAAGCAACAGCAGCAGGCAGTGTGGGTTCCTCACCTCAGGTTGCCAAACCTGCCCTACTACCCAAGGCAGCACATGGCAGTCAGTGCCTGTGAGTGACTGGCCTCTTGTGTGCCTGGATTTTCTGACTAATGGGATGGTGGAAAAGCCTGCAAAATCGACATGGGAAATATTTCCTACTGGAAAAAAGTTGATGCACCTGGGGGAAGCTTGTTGTAGCTGGTGATCTCAGGGTTTTATCACCTCTAGGGTGACTGTGCTATTGAAAACATTTACTCTGTATTTGGAGAGAGCAGTTACACCCTCTGGGAAAGTGGAAATAGAAGCCATTGTGGATCACTTGCTACCTTTTCACTAATGAGGAAGAGAGAGACTGGCTAGCCAAGAGAGGAAAGTGTGCTGCAGGTCTGGGGATTGTCTATTGTTGTCTCAGAAAACTGTAAATTGTTTAATTCTAAGTTAAGCCTTTTTCTATTGAAGCCCTTGGGCTTTTAAAACTGCCTTGCAGCAACTAAGAAGTGACCCAGTGTTAAGAGGTGATCCAGGAGTGTCTAACAAGAGCTGGGAGGGCCTGAGCTCTGAGGTGGCTGGTGCGGTCCTGGCTGGGTGCTGAGGGACCCGCACTGGATCAGAGGCAGGTCACCAGTCCCTGAGGACTGTCACCATCCCCAACACCCCCAGAGATCTCTCTATCTACACCCCTGCCAAGAGGGTGGCACTTGATTGGTGACAGGCTCCCAGGTTGCAGGTGACCTGGTAGAAGCTGCTTCATTGCAGATATGTCCTAAATGCAGCAGCCTGTGCCTAGCTGGCAAAGCATTGAAGCACGTCTCTTGACATGACTAGGATGTAATATTGACCTGGGGAGTTTGGTGCAGTAAGGATTTTAATTAAAATATGCTTTCCTCAGTACTGTGGTCTAGATAAAATCAAACTCTTGGACAACCTCAGTGAAGAAATGGTTCCCATAGTATTTGTAAACATGGACTGGAATTCTCTTTGATTGTAGTGCGGGCTTGACCCTTAATTTGCTTTCCTCTCTCCAATACATTAGCACATCTCTGAAATACCTTTTAGAAGTATTTTCTGTGGCTTCAGTTTTTTTTATTCAAGCTTGTCACTGCTTTGATGTCTTTTCTAACATAGAATGAAATTTATGAGATTTTTGGTGTATCAGTTTCAGTAAAAAAAAAAAAAGTAATTATTCAAGATACAAGACTTTTCAGCTATCAGGTCTACTTATGTATACTAAATACCCCATTACAATAATTTCATATGTAATATTAGGCTAGCCAGATTAGGGAAAAAAAGCTGTACCGAAGTTTCTATATTTGTTTGCAGTTTATGAAGTTGCAAGAAGACAGAGGGTCCCCTGTCACAGTAGTGAGACTTGCAAAAGTGCTTGAAGTTATTTGCTTGTCTCCTGGAGTCATCTTAAGAAAGTTCACCACATCATTTCAGAGAGTTTTAAATTTATTTTATTGATGCTATGTAGGCATTTACTAAAGCAGAACAACAGATGCCAGTCTTGAAATATTAGAATCCTTCCTGTTGACCAAAGTCACTACCTCAGTACATTGTCCCCTGCAGTGTACTGGCCTTCCCTGAAAGTGGCCTTCAGCAGCTCGAGCTTCAGTTTGGAGTTGTCTGGACCGTAAGGCAGGCTGAGTTTTTCTCTTACGAGTTGGCAGAAAGAAGTGTTTGTTAGGGAGGTTATTCCTATTAGGTAAACATTGTGGTTTGTTTGGCAGCCAGATCTTCCAGGGATATGTGAGCAGGTTTGCCGTCCTCTGCACACAGGGTATGGCCCTGGCCGTGTCTGCGCGGGGGCACTGCTGCCTTCCCTCAGAGGGGCTGTTTTTGCAAGCAGGTGTTTTAAACAGCGTCCACTGGAAGATCTTGTGCAGTGCAGCTTTCCTGCTGTTCCCAGAGGGGATTGAAGAGCGCATTGCTCAAAGGTGCTGCTGTCCACCCTTACAGAACTTCTTTTCCCAGTTTCTCTGGGCCTAAAGATTTGAGAAAAGAGACACCAGAATGCTCCTCTTCAAGGAAAATTACAGACAAATCATAGCAGTAAGAACAATAAGCAAGGAAGGGAGCAAAGAGACTTGCTAGCAGCTGCCCTGTTACCTGTTGCATCCTCAGCTCTTATTTGCTTCTGTAGTAGCTTCTGTCCTGCAGTGTAACACATCAGTGTTGCCCTGCTCGGCAGTTAGTGACATGTGTGTCTGTTCCGCTCCTGCCGTTACAAATCGCACCCTGTTCGTGTCTGGGGTTTGGTGATGCTATTTCCAATGCCAGTGTAGATTACAGTGTCCTATCAAGTAAGGTATGTCTGAACCACCAGAGAGGACACAATCGATGACAGGTCAAAACACTGATAAGTTCATTTTTAACGAGTGCTGCTCATCCAGCCAAATTTGCTGTAGAGGGAGATGGCAGATCCAGGACAGAGTATTAATCTCTGCTATTAAACAGTAATTATTAGAGCAAATTGCTGTCTGTATTCATTTTATGCTAGGTCCTGAATGGGAAATACCACTCTGCAAAATACTGTCTAGGCAATGTAGAGAATTTCAGGATCTTGCAGCTTCCACTTGGGATACAAATGAGAGATAATTCTGTTTGCTTGTACAAAGAGTATTGCTTTTGAGTTGGGCCAAAAAATAAGCACATCAGATTTGAATGTTAAGGCTGGTAGAGGCAGGTAAGCAGGTCACAGTAACACGTGTGGTTGTATTTCTTTTTGGTTTTCTGTAATTTCAGTCTTTGGACAACTGTAACAAGTAAGGGCTAAAAGTCAACCTTGGTGTGTAGTGACACCTTGCCACTGAAACCCCCTGAGGCTTGGTTTGGGGTCAACTCACCATAGCCCGGGGGAAGCCCCAACTAGCCTGTCCCAGGGTTTTTGTCGGCGGTGCTTGGGTGTGTGTGCTTCTCTATCCATCCTTCCCGTTCTCTTCCTTGGTGTCTCAGGCTCTTTATCAAGAAGGGTTAACTGAAGTTTGGAATCTTTTGAGAAGATACAGCAACCAGTCCCAGAGAGCAAAAAGATATATTTATTTAGGTCCTATTAACAACAGTCCTGTTGATTTTGGAGAAGTCAAAGGCTCTTATTTCTCCCCAGGCACTTCTCCTCTACAGAAGTAAATAAATCACATTGAGATGCATCAAGGTTTTTCTATCAAGCCTCTCAATTTAAACATTGTTTCCCAGCCTCTTTCCTGCTCTTCTTTGCTTGCCCCTCAGGCATCAAGAGAAAGACGTCCTTCCCTTCCCAGCCACCCTAGGAGAAACGAGCAGACGGTTCCTGTGAGAGGACGGGGTATCCCAGGGACGAATTCCTTTGGTTTGGGAGTGAGAAAGAGCTCTGGTCCTTGCAGTAGCATGGGCTGCCATCCAAACCAGCATCCTGCTGCCTGGCCCATGAGCAGTGGGAGGGAAGGGAGACGAGCAGCTCACCTTGCCCTTCCCAAGCCATCTGCCTTGCAGGTCTGTGTGCTTGGGAGCCGACAGCGAGCCCTGCTCTGACTCGCCTGGGCCCGAAGAGACAAGCAGCTCAACAACCCTCCTCCTTCCGTCTCCTGCCAGGGAGGGATCAGCGATCACTATCTTTAATACTCAACTTGAGCAGTGCTCCCACCTCTTGCAGGCAGCTTTTTGCTCTACGCTGTGGGGTCATCGACAGTCTTGACTCCTGACAGTGGCAAATGTAGTTGCCAAAAAAATAGACCCAGGGAGACAGCAATAATGTACTGATATGTTCATATGATTTACATTAGAACAAGTTTATTGCAACCATAAATGATTGCTTTTACAAGGGGTATGTAAGAAGTAAAATTGAAACGAGTGCTCTGCATGTTGCTGCTGTTCTTCACGCTACCCTTGTATGTGTACAAAGGAATTCCTCCATTTCCAGTAGTCAATTATAGCCATAAATGCCCTGTGACACTAAGGGATGGACAGTCTTCCTGTAGTGTCCATAGAAGTCTCTTCCTGTCACCTTCTGCCAGGAGCAGCTATTGATAAGAAATTTGGATTACTCATGTTCCCTTTAAATGCTAGTCACCTTTTGCCTTGTTAGCAGATATTTACATTTTTGTGCATTAATCAGGGTCAGACCACATGTTCTCTCCTCTTTCAAATGCAAGACAAATGCAAAAGTTTGGCCTGTAAGCAGTCCGCTAGGACCCTGCACACTAGCAGCCCGCTGCAGAATACAGCCCACCCAGACGGACACTGAGCTCTGGTAGATTATAGTGGCATTTGGTCATGTGTCTCGGTGTCACGTTGTGCCCTACCTGCCAGCTGCTTGCTGACAGTTTTTGCTATTATAACACTGCCTTTGGTACCTCCAGCTTATAATTTACCACACCGTATATCAGTAGAAAGTGCTGTGTACTAACATCGCATCTGCTTTGAAGAGCTGTAACATCTTGCATTACTGCAGATTCTATTGTAGATGCTTATCCTATTCTCAGCTAGATCAAGCACTCTGTTATGCTGCAGTTTAGGTAAATAAAGTAAATGATCGTTACTGCCCTGACAGTCTCTGACTTCCAGTAATCCCAGAGACGCAGGGCTGGGTCGGAACGCTGTTGTGCTCGGAGCTGGAGGAGCAGAACAAAGACTATTCTTCACCGAACGCCCTGGGCGAGGGAGCACGAGCTGCATGTGAGCTCCAAACCGGGAGCCCTGCTTAACGTTAATTATTTATGCAGCTCGATTTTGATTTGGAGATAGGGTAAATTGCCTTTTAGTGAATGCCTCGATTTAGAATGAGATGATAACTGGCTGCATCAGTTTCAGGACTGGGTAACTAAGTGCATTGCTGACTTGGAGTGTAATCACAGCTTTCCTGTGTGTCAACCTGATCTTTTTAGCCTCTTCACATCTCAGTTATCTGAAAAATGGGAATAATACTTCTGGGCAGTGCTGCCATTTCCTGCTTGTAACGTCTGCTAGGACTTTGGCATGGAAGAGTTCTTAGAAATGTAAAAGTTACTTTTTCCATTGTCTTTTTTTTAATGGAATTGGCATGAAAACTACTTTGAGGAACTTTTCCAGGGTCACGTATTAACAGGGGCGAGTAACTATATTCACTTCAACCTATGTTGTCTTGCTTCAAGCCAGATTGAAACGCTCCTGCTCCGAGTGAGTAGTACCATACTCCATAAAAAGTCTCATTGATTTCTGAAGGGCTTTCACTGATATGTTGTACTATTCATTGTGAAGTAAGGGAATAAATATCCCAGTCTGCCTCTGCAGAATGAAAGCAACAGAAATTGGAGGGTGGGGAATGGGAATTAGAGAGACAAGGAAACCTTTCACATAAAAAAAGATGCAAAGAAAATGTGATTCATCTGAATGTCTTAACTCTAAAGAAAATCTTTCACTGCCGAATGATGGAATATAGCATAGAAACTGGCATCAGAAGTGAAGCAGAATTTAGAAACCTCATTCCAAATAAGAGTATAAATTACTTGGCTGCTGTACCATAAATTTGATCCAAACACTGGGAGTTCAGCTGAAATATGGCTTTTAGCCACTGAAGAAGTGCAGGATTTAAAGGATGCAGTGTTTTGGGGAGGGAGGCTGGGGTGTGTTTGGGTTCTGTTGCATTCACGTTTCAGTCATATTTTACAGGCAATTATTACAGAAATCATATGACAATAATTGCTTCAGACTTACTAAAAACAAGTGTGGGTTTAATTGTCTTGGGTTAAAGGCTATTTTAAGGGCCCAACAATATGAATGAAGTCCTAGATTCCTGTAGCTGTGTACATATCTGCTGTCAGTGCAGGTTTCCTGACCCCGCTGGTGCTGCGGGGTCTACCCACACGTTCCAACCGCAGCTGTGCAGCAGCAGTGCAGCACACTGAGTTGCTGTCCAAACCAGAGGGAAACATTGAAGGTTATAGTGGGAGAAAAGTTATTTGGCCTGGCTTCACCTTGGCCTAGAGCTTCAGGTAGTCTTGCAGAGGTCTGCAAGACCAGACAGACACCGTTCTTTGTGCAGGGTTTTGCAGCAGGGTAGGGGGCACACGGTATGGCAGGATGAAGTGGGAAAGGGCCCAAGGGGTGTGTATGCACTGGGCTCTCCATTTGAATTGCCAGACACCTTGGAGAGGGATGCAGGTCCATGCACTGTGTCATTCTGGATCAAGAGACGGATCATCCTGGGAAAGACTGTTTCTGCAGCACTCCCATCCGGATGCCTTCCCTTCTGTCCTTCCCAAGCTCCTGGTCTTTCCCTACCCCACACATACAGGGCAAAAATGTTACTGTTCAAATAACATAGTATAGTAATGAGTTTTTGGAAGGCTTCCTCTACATACTCTTTTATTTAAAGCAGACAGTTTTGTAAAGAGGAAGAATTAGCATCAGTGACTTTCAAACGGGTGTGTAAATCAGACCTCCGATTGTGTTTGTGGGTTTTTTGCAATGTCTTGAAATGTTCCTGGATAGCAAGTAAAGCACAATATCATCTCCCACCATTCCCACCACAAACCATGACTTAGTCAAAAACAGGACTGATTTAAGCCAAGCTCAGATCTCAGTTATATCAAATACAGTCCAGATGCAATTAATTTTTCACTAACACAAATCATTCTTACAAATATTGGGTACAAAGCTTAAAGGATTCATAATTTCTCTTTAAAAGAAAAAAAAATGAGCATGCTCAGCTGTTTCAGGCTTCTACCACTTCAACTAATACAGATCCATAAAACCATATTCATGATCTGAAACTCATTTGATTATTCTTCAGCTAAGGGATTAAAGGATAAAATCCTGTTGTAATTAATTAGAAAGGAGAAAAGAAAAAATAAATAAAAATCAGGCTTCTAGGTTAAAGCAAGAACCAACAGTCTTGTGAGGTCTTAAGCCTGTTGCGTCTCTCAGGATACAGGTGTAGAGGGTAGGATGGTAAGAAAGCAAAACCAGAGCAGCAGAGACCACAGCTGTCACTGACTGGGGGTGGCGGGGACATCCAGGCCCCCAGCAAGCTCCTCTCTCATGGGAGTATTTGGGAGCTTGGCCTTTCAGGTCCCCTCCTTTGTCATCATCCAAGGTGGCTGAGGCTGTTTAGAGCAGGATTGCTCTGAAAGAGGGATGGCAGTTCCACGCAGCCGTGTGCAGTGAGATTCCTCATCTCTTGGCCACGTGTAATCACTGACCACATGTGCTCTCGTATCACAGTGCTCTTTTTCACTGGGGGAGCAACTAGAAAGGATGCCAGAAAATGAGAAGGAACTGGCCAGCCCTCAAGGCTTCTTCACAAGGACTTCTTAATCAACTTCCCTGCTGCTGTGCTCTCATCTCTGTGTCTGGTAATTTGCTCTACTTTATGTATACTCTGCTCATCGTACAGATTGGCTTTCTGCTTTATACGGTAATTCTTTTCACTTTGCCAGCACCTTGCCATTTGCAGCTTTAATGCCTATTGATAGCACTTCGTCAGCAATAGCTGCCAATGTATATTCCTCTTACAAGATGTTCAGCCTCAGTTTTTATAGATAGCTTCAAACTTAGGCACAAACTGATTGAAAAATTAATTTCCTTTTCATGTGGAATAGTCATCAACACAAGTGGAATCATCAGAGGATCAGAAACAGAGACCAAGAAGCTTTCTCTAGTGTCCTGCTGTGCTTCAAGCCAGAATTATTTACCCAAACTGCTCCTCTGAGTCTAGCCTGGCTCTTGGGGCTTTCCATACTGCTGATGGAGATGCTACAGTTTCCGAGCTGCTTACACGGTCCCAGCACCAACACGTGCCCCTTGAATTGATTTTTCTCTGCCATGTGTACGTCGCTGCCCAGGACCCCAAGGCAGGAGTCCAGGACATGATCTTGGCAGTAAAACTGGGGCAAAAAAGGTTTCTAAAAACCTTTTGTTCTCTTCTGTGTCCTTTATCACCCTGTCCTGTCCAACGGAGGGCTCTGCTTTTCCTTAGTCTGCCTTTGGATGCCCACAGATGATTGCAGTGCCAGGTCTGTAAGTTTGCAAATTGGTTCTTGTTCTTCAATAGAAACTGTTGGAAATGTGGGGAAAAGAGAGACTGAGCATCAGTCCTTATTCAGGGGACTCTTCCCTCCCCTTCTTCCTCCAGGGAAGATGCTATAGTAGTCATTACACAAACCAGAGCTCTGTGCCTTGCCCTTCCCCAGGAATTCTTCAGAACGGCATTGGAAACCAGCATCATTCCACAGCCTGTCTTGTTTCTCATTTACTTTTAATAGGAGAGCTAAACTTCCTCCTCATATTCAGTGAGAAGCTACAATTTGTTGCAGACACAGATGTGAGATGGTCCATCCTGTTGGCTTCCTTTCAGCTTTGAAGATTTCCGCCGCCTGCGCTGCTTGAGCATATGGAGCCCGTGCTACAGAGATGTTATCCTAGTATGGACTAGTTGAAGGCGATTCATTGAAATTGCAGTTCTTTGGTGTTTTGTAACAATTTTATGTTTTTAATCTGAATTTGTATCTAGATGGCTATTAATTATGAGGGTTTGGATTTGAGATTTGATTCCAGGCTTACTGAATGGCTGGTAACTCTGTTTTAGATACACTGAATTCAGTATAACTTGTCCATCATACCTTGATAATTAAAGGAAGGTAAAGTAGTATCTAACCTACCATGCTTGATTCACTGCAACTATTGATTTGACAGCAATGCATGAATGCTTCAATCGCAGTCCCGACCCTATTATGTTTAGGTACTCAATGCGCAGAAATTATTGTCCACATCCTGCAAACCCAGCAAAGAAATCAGAGGAGCGGTGAAGAGTTGCCTTCCGAGTCCCTTGTTTTCTTAGGGCAGTTGGTTGCTTGTTCAGGGAATACCGTGGAGCCAGGTAGGACCTTCCATTTGTGCTGCTTTATCTCTGCCAGTGTAAGAGGCTCCTCTGCAACATGCCAGTCTGGATGAACTTTGCTTCAGGCCTCTAATCTATCCTTAAATTACGGCTTTTTCTCCAAACTAACACAGGATGCAACCCTCTCCATCAGCTGGCTCCAATTACGTGATGCTCACATGCTATCTCTGAATAAATGTTCTTTGAAGTTAAAAAGCAGAAAGATGCCCTTGGTCTGCTGCTTTCATTCAATTGCTTCAAATAGGAAGAGAACTGTAGAGGTATAAAGGTTAATTTCACCGATCTCAATTTAACTTAAACAAGAATTTAATGAAGTCTAACAGATGATGAATTTACTACTCGGAAAGCCCGGTTTCTCTGCATTCTTTCCAAAGGCAGATACTCAGTGATGTTTTGTTTCTAGCAAAGTAGGGTCAAAATAGCCATTGTTTGGCAAAGCTCTTAATCATAATGAATTTTAAACTAAAGAAAACTTTATTTTCCATAGTTATTAAATAACGCTAAGTAATTTGTAACATGCTTCTTGTCCTCAACTTCCACATTCATGTGTTTCATCAAGACCCAGCAAAAAGATTCACCCAGGACTGTAGTTGTATTTTGACTGTCTCATATGATTTTCTTTCCTACCTAATCCCTCATGTCATAGTCTAGCCGTGATAAAGTTGTAGGATCTTTTCTAGGTGTTTCGCACCCTCTGTGTAGCACCAGCCATGAATATGAATGGGGAAGGCTTTCCTGAGACATTCTCTACCCTGATTTTCAGGATATTCTTTTTCTAGGGCCTGTCTTGTTCATCACAGACAATAGTCTCTCGCATTTCCCTTGTGAGCAGTACAATGTACAAAAATAGGAAGCCCTGTTTTAGAATATGGGGTGTGAACTGGATAAATAGCTGTCATGTTCTAGATCCCAGCTCCAGTACTTGAGGTATGTAATAAATTCTTCCTCTTTTCTTTAATTCTCTCTCCTGTGCAGTCTAACAGCCCTAGGTGTAGTCCCACCACATTTTTTCCCTTAGCAATTCTTCCTTTAATGTCTCTTTCTCACCTCCACATGCATAAGTTTGACATGTATCAATTAAAATATTTAATATTAATTAAAAAATCTTAATCCCAAATGAGCAAGCACAGATATGAATTCCAGGTCAGATCTTTCAGAGCACTGATACAATAGGAAATTAAAGGGTCTCTTGCAAGCTGCGGTGTCAATGATATGTCACTTAAGTGGATCATGACACAGTTGACTTCAGAGCCCAAGTCTATCATTTCCAGATTGAATCTGCATGCGCAATAAGGTTTGCTGGGCCTGGCATCCCTAGGCTGTAGCACTGCAGTCCCTGAGTGCAGGTTCACATCAGAGATGTTAATTGTCCCCAAACATGAGGCAAGTAATCTGCATTTTGAAGAGTCTCTAAATGGGCATTTGCATAATTTATGTTTTACAGAGTCCACTGATGCATATTTGCATAATAGGCTGCAGCAGTGCCAAAAGATCCATTGCAGCACATGGTGTCAGCTCTCATGAACTTCCAGCAGGTTTTTCCCTTTTCTGGAGTTCTTATGACAGAAAGGAATTGGCAATAAGTGATAAATCTCAGAGAGCAGCCTGAGCGCCTGTCAGAGCTCCTTTGGCTGCTTGAGAGCACACACACACATCAAGGCACATAGTCACTTAACGAAGTGCTCTGCATGTATCTCTGCTGGTTGTGCGCATCCAAACAAGCAGAAATGGTCTCCTATGTATTTATTCGAGTTAGAGCCTTTGCTGACCTCGGTAGGACAGTTCATTTGATTTCCAGATTTGGAGTCTCCTGCTGCTCTCCACTCGCCTGCAGCAAAGCCCCCGCTGCTTCCATGCTCTCCAGCTTCTTCCTGCTTAAAAAAATAATAGATTTTCTCCCCAGCACCCTGGGCAGGATTCATTGGAGAGATGCTGCAGATGCGGGGAGAAGGGCTGCACCCTGTGCTGCTCTTTATCACTGTCCCAGCTGGGCGGTCGTGCCTGAGCACAGAGAGCAGCCGGCCCTCGAGCCTCACTGCAATATTCATCTCTCTCCAAAGGGCCTTTTCATCACTCTCAAATCGAGTTAATGCCTCAAGGGGTGGCTATCGGATGTAAGGTTTTACAGCCAAAAATGATTTTTCTAAACAACTCCAAGTAAGAAGCAAGCGGGCTCCGCTTTGTCACTGCCGACGAGTGAAGTTTAGTGATGCTGTTGCTCTAAAAAAGAGGAGAGATTTATAGCCCTTAGTCCGTTGGGCACCACAGCTAAATTCTGACCTGTGCTTTTGGGAGGTATATCTGCTGTGAAAACTGGAAGGATGGATTCCCCCACCCCAAATAGAATTTAGGGAATGTGATCAGTGCTTGCTCTGGACACACGTTTCCTTCTCTTAATTTGCTGCACAGCCTGAATGCTGCCTGAGCACAGTCTTCGGTCTATGGTAATGGCTTGTGCTGGATTTCATAAAACATTTTATTATAAAAGTTTATTTTTTACCCTCGGTTGTATATCTCCCTTACACTCGTGTTGATTTGAGTATTCTTCCTGCTAAATGTGATAAGGGTTCCTCTGTTTCACTGCACACTATTAATAAGATAATGTTTTTAAGCCTTTTGGATTTTTTACTTGTGACATGTTCTTGCTACAGATATTCAGTAGAGTGATGACTCTAATCATCCTCTCCGTCAATAACTGTCAGTTGTGATAGAGCTGGGGTTCTGGCTGGCTGCATAGAGCAAGCAATGTGAAATAGAGGATGTGCATGCTGAATATTTGCCAGGAGAAAGGATAATTCGAACTTTCCACATCAGAGCTGAAGCAGGTCTAATGCTGTGATGTTTTCTTCTTCCTGCTCTCAATATTAAGTCAAAAACGAATGACTTTGGATAAAATCTTGCCATAATTTCCTTTGGTTTTGGTCCTGACTGAAATGATATATTGGAAGGATTCAATAAAAAATGTCTCCTGCTGATTTATCTAAAGGCCAGAACTATCCTTTTATATCATAACTAATCTTTTTCATTGCCTGTGTTGAAAGAAATCGCATGTTGTGTGGATTGATATGGTTTTGATGTTTATTCTATAATTAAACATCCGTTACAATTGTATCATATTAGAACCTATTGAAAAGATTTTTAATGTAATTCTATTTGTGCTAAAGAAATAACAGAAGTGCAGACAACATTTTAAATTCTTCTTGCTGCCCTCATGAGTATGAAGGAAGTTAAGGGTTTGGTGACTTCAAAATCTGGCAGCAGGAGTCGTGCCTGTCCAGTGTCTTGGGAAGCGATGGGAATAATCAGAACTTGACTGGCTTTTAAAGAGCAGAGGTTGATGAGAACAATGTGTCTGCAGGATGGAAAGAGCTGTTCAGATGTTTTTAGAAATAAATCTGATTGTTTTTCTGTGCCTGCGTGCTGGAAGCTGCTGCCTTGTTTGTGGTTGTTCTATTTGGGGGTTTAGTCAGGCTGCTTGAAATATTTGTCTTGAATCCGCCCTGCCTCAAAAGGCTGAGCTGAGCTGAAAGGGCTCTGCCCTGAGTCTGGTGGCAGAGCAACTCCTGGGTGGGTTATTTCCCCCTGCTCATTCCTTTCGGACAAGACATCTGTTTAGCCTAAGATGCAAGAACGGAGCCTTGCAAGCAGGTAGCCGTCTGCCTTGCCTGGAGTCTTCTTATGGAGTCAGAGAGACCTCACTCTGTGGCACACAGCAGTTTTTATTGCCCAGTCTCTTTCTGTTGACTCCCTGGTACTTAATCTGAGTAGTTCCTTCCTGTGCGAGCCCTAGTCTTGTTCTTAGCTGGCTTAGTCCTTCCCCAGAGCTGACCTGGTTTCGCATGAGCAGGAGTTTTGAGAACGTCACTGGTGCAAAAATGTTGGATGCAGCTAAATCACTGTATACAAACACGAATGTGTTATTGGACCAGTGCTGCTGGTGTACTGGTGTAACAGACTAGCACCTCACCTGTCCAGCTATGCAGCTCTATTCTCCTCTAATGGCTTAGCAAAACCAGGAAGGTGCTCGCGTATGCTGAGAGGCTGTTCAGCAGAGAGAGGAAATTCTGCTGCTTTTCAGCTTTGGGCCTCAAGGCTGAGAGGATTCAGGCATATGCTGAGCCTCAAGCAGGTGCATAATTGCACTTGTTTTGAAGGTGCAGCCTGTGTTTAAAGTGAAGCAGATGAAATTCTAATCCTTGCTTCGAGTTGGACTTCCATTAGCGCTGGCGTGACGTCGCATCCTGTTGTTTTGACAAAATGGAGCTTTGTTTCTTCCGAGTTGAACTAAAATCCTCTTGACTAATGCCAATTGCAAATACAATTAGCAGGTTATAAAAAGGCTGGATATTTCTAACATGTAAATTCTGAAGCAGAGGTGCAGTTTCCCCTTAACGGAAGGATGCCAGCAGCGCATGCTCTTTTTTTCTCAAGAAAATAAGGAGTGTCTGAGGGAGAGGAGCTGGGATGGCTGTGAATGTTTTTGTACTCTCGTCCAAAATAAGTTTATAGTTTCCCCGTATACAATTTAATTAAGCCGTCGATTTGACCTTTGTATTGAGCAATAAAAGTTAACTGGGAAAGATGTGGGTAGAAGGAGAACACAAACAAAGGCTGCCCGCGTCAGCCGCCGGGAGAGCTGTGTCTGTAACCAAAACTAATGAGATCATCACGACAAAAGCAACTGCCAAAGCATTTTCAATTATTACTAATATTTTTCTTCCTTGCGCCAGTTGATATTTTTCTTAATTACAGCTTTGAGCTGTGGCGTGATATTTAGCAGATGCCGTCGGCGTTTGGCGTGCCGCGTGCTCCAGCCTGGCAGGGGCACCTCAGCTTTGAAGTCTAGAGCGCGGAGTCCTCGTTAGCCATAAAGGTCAACCCTGCATTCCTCGCGGCCCCCCAAACTCCCATTAAGTTTAATAGGAGTTTGGAGCACGTGGGCCCCGCGCTGTCAGCATCGCCCTCGGTCTTGGGGATGTGACCGGTGGCGCACGTACCGAATGGCTCCGCTTAACCATTAAACTGCACTGTGCCGCGCTGGCAGGAGGCTCTCCCGGAGCCCTTCGGTTCCCTTCATTACAAGAAAGTTACCACAAAAGTTCAGTGGATTCCCTGGGAACATCATGTTTTACAGCCACTCGCATGCTGTGTGTCAGGATATCATGGCAGCTGTGCAGCAGTTTGTACGAGCTCGCTGGCAAACGCAACAAGCTTAAACACGCCGCCACAAACATGTGCCGAGGACTAGACTGAAAACAGATGTTTCCAGGAAGTGTAAAAGATGTTTGGCGTGTTTTAAGCCTATCCTTTCAGCTCCTCTGCGTTTGAATAGGGCCTGTGTTAATATAAACTAAATGACGAAACCTGTTCTCGCGGGTGACTGCCGGATTCATGGGGTGACTGCTGAGTCACACGGGCTTTCTGGGCTCAGATTATTTCCTCCCGAGGAGCAGACGGATGGTTCCCCTTGACGCTACCATTGCAGAGGCCGTTACACCTGAGGGTTCACGCTTTAGCCCCAGGAGTTGCTGTTTTATGTGAGCATGGCTGCCAGCACCTGACATCTGAAATGGTCTTGTTGTTGCTGCTGACTCCTCTGCATTGGATTCCTTGTTGCAGCTGGCTCTATTGAAAACAGTAGTTCCTGAAAGTAATGTTATTTCATGTGCAGATTGGCTGGGGTTCTAACCCCAAAGAATTTACATTCAAAATTCATAGAGCATGCAAGAAATAAAGTAATTCTCCTTCTGTCTTACAGAGGAACTCATCTGTCCAAGATCACAGAGTTTATTAGGCTGTTAAAACTTGGCCCAGCCTACAGCTGTCCTCCCAAGGCCAACTTCTTCTTGTCACACACGTCCTGAAAAGACACATAGGAAGATCCTGACTGATGCCCTGAACTGGGGTCCAACATGGAACAAATCCATTAACCCCCATAATCTGGTCCTGTAGAGCTTTGGGAGAGGTTGGCCCAAACCTAATACAACTCACTGGTTGCCAGAGGGAAGTGAATGATTTGGTGGTTCTTTTCTTTTCTGGTTAAAGATTCTCGCAGACTAAGCTGAAGTTTGTTGTAGGGGAATAGGATTATATAGAAATAACCATATTCTCAGGCTGAAACAGAAAGGGGCAGAGCATCACATATGTAGGAGTCAATAGAGAGGGTAATATCTCCCTTCTTCTGGGAGCTCCGAATGGGATATATTAAACCTGCCTTTTTTTCTGACTAATAAATATTGTCTAGTGGACAAGGCAGACACCGCGGTTCGAGAACCGCATCACGCATTCCTTGCACGTTGGGAGCTCTCACGCTCCCCTTCCCAGCGCTCCAATTTCCATTTACCCGCTCCGGCTCTAGCTGGCGATAATTAGCGCAGGTCTCAGTGTCAGCATAACAGATTATTTGGAAATTGCTGGTACGTTTTGTGGCGACAGCTTTTGTTTTGCAATTTCAGAGCTCCTTCCTTTGAATATGTAGAAGTAATTTCACCTTTTGCTACCACAGGTGATAAAAAGCTAATAATAACACTGTGGCATCTACTGTAATTTAAGAGTCTGTTCCACCAAGTTGCACCTTGCCATAATTTCCTCACAAGGCTGTGAGCCAAAGCCAAGGCTGTGATTGAAGTGACACTTCTCAAGCGCCTGAGCTACGACATGGAGAGCGAATGCAGGTGCTGATCAATGCACTTTAGCCCAGCGTTGCCTGACTCTCACTGCAGCCATGATGAGGCATTCAAGACGAAGGCATTAATTTACCTGTGTAGTTACTGACATTTTGTCATTTCAAAGCACAGTGTTTGCATGAAAAAGTTAGGGAGAAACGAGCAGGTTCATGTAATCCATGCGAGAAAGCAGAAATAAACGGGCCCTCCAAGGAATGGCACGTCAAAAATTCTCCCTAGAAGCTCGTAGTATGAAGCTCCTAGAAACTTGCTGAAAATCTCCCCTGTGTTGTGGGCTTGATGACCGTGACTTCAGTGTCAGTGTCCCACTCCACCAGAAACCACTCCCTATAATTCAGATGTTATAGGACTAGTCTGGCCAATCTCCCACTTTGTTTTTTATTCAAAATCCTCTCGTGGGGCATGTGTACTTGCCCAGTGTGATGATCTGTGGCCACTCGCCAGGGGCAGCCTGTCCGGGAGCCCTTTGTTGGCTCAGGGCAAAGGGCAGGGGAAGGGCAAAATTGGACCGGGTTTTGTGTCAAGCAAATTAGCCTGTTCTTCCCCTTCCAGACCCTAGGGAACTGCAACAGCTGTTTAAGTAGACCTTGCTGATTATGTTCATTAGAGAGCAACAACATGCACATACACCAGCAAATAATTCAATCTTTGTTCATCCCTACCAGTACCAGGGCAGCAAACTGTGCAACACTGAGGCCAGGGAGGAGGTTCTAACAGCTGGGGTGCTAATATAACTTGAATTTGTGCCAGATAACCTGGCAATAACCTAAATAAATAATAGTCTCAAGAATTAAGCCTCAGATGTACTTTAATATGTGACTTACCACAAGTGCTTGAAAGGCTCGCTCAGCCTGCACCAGAGAGGAGGTTTCCTGTCCTTAAATTAGGTGACAGTGGCAGGTTTGACTCTCCCTTTTGCCCTAGCTACTCTTTCTGCAGGCTGGTGCTGATCCCAGGGAGCGTTTACGAGAGGTTCAGTGAGCGGCGCACCCATTGCTGTGCCGTGGGTGGTCAGATAGGCCTAAATGCTCTGAGCATCAAGGTCAAATAATTTTCCTTATGAGCCTTATTTATATTCTCAATGTGTGAGCCTTGTGAATACAGTTAATGTTGGTGCAGTTAATGAGGTGGCCCTTCAGGTAAGGAGGTGGTCCCAGTCCCCCACCAACCCAGCTGCTCCGCACCCCCAGCAAACCTGGGGCAGGCGGCTTCGCCAGGCTCCCATCATGGGACCCTCAAGTTGTATCCAGCACCTTAAATCCCACGTTAGCTATGCAGTATTTCAGAGATCTTCTCAAAAAGAGAAGCATGCTGAAATAATGAGTATATCGCACCAGGTAATGAATGGTGTAAAATAACATTCATACCCCAGTGTCCAGAGAGTGTTATATGCATCAACCTAAGGTCGGCTGAAGTCTTCATTTCTAGCAAGGGGAGGAGGGATGATGACAATAAAGTTTCTAGCAATAGAGAAAGCATCTAATTGAGAACTATAAAACCTCACTGTGTAAAATGTCACTAGAACAGGCCAAAATATTGGGGTTTGTTTTTTAGGAAATCGTGATCTGGGTGCTCGATTCATGGGGTTTGAACATCTGTGTCTGCTTTGTTGAGACTGGAGTTTTCTTTCTGTGCTAGTCTTCACACCAACACATTTTTCAGCACACTCGCTACTTTCTGCCTTTTGAATGTCAGTAGTAGGCTGAACATAATCATCCTTGACTCGGAGGAAAAGATTTAAGAGAAAAACTCATTTAACTCTGTCAGCCAAAGCCTTGGAGTGAGTAAGCAACTGGAACTCTCAGCAAGCCGGAAGAAAACATGAAATTGTTATGCTTAAAAAATAAATACGAGACTGGGAAAAAATGAAGTGGAATCGGAATGGTTTTATTATTTTTAAGAAGAGAGAAAAAAACAGTTTTTATAATAAATTATCTATTTTGCCCAATTAGATCACAGATTAGAAGTGGTTGTGAATAGCATCTCAATATACCCTGCTTCAAAGACAGAGAGAAAATTCAAATTTTAGTCCTTCCCCTGGAAAGGATAAAGGCAGACTTTTCTGATGTATTATTTAACGCCTGTTATGTAGTGCATTAAGTAGTCACGGAGAGCAAAGCTTTTAAAAACCAACAGCCTCTCTGGTGGCATTAAATATTACCTTAGATTTTTGGTGAAGTCAATATTAAGAAAATAAATGAATTAATACATTTCAGACTGCCCAATTTATAGAGGCCAATCAAGTTACAGTACTGGATGTGGCCAAGTGAAAGAGGGGAATAGATTTACCTGAGTGAGGTCTTAATTTAATCAGCTGGCCCCAGAGAGCTGAAGTCAGCAGGCTGGGATGATATAAGAGGCAGCAGAGAAATAGTGCCTTTCCCGCAGTGGGAAAGGAGAGTGGCAGTGATGGAAAGGAGTCTCGGCAGTGTCAGAACGCACCTATTTCCATGATTTATTCTTAATTTGCTTTAATGACAGTGTGAAGGTTTTCCATTTTTCTTCAGTGTCCTCGGAATACTGATACCTTCTGTACGTCGGCAGCATGCGCTTCCCGCACGCCTTTCTGCTCACGCCATTGCGGGCTGCAGTGCCAGAGGAGCAACGTCCACATCCCACCGGAGGGAATTCTGCCCCGTGTCCCCCTCGGCAGCCGGGGCCCCTTCTCCATAGCGTCAACCTTGAATCAGTTCGAGGAATCAGGAGTTCCTCGGGGACTGATGCTAAGATAAAAAAGGATAAATTCATTTCATTTCTTGTGCAGTTCATAGTGCCAAAGAACAATGTGTATTTTTGCAATACAATAGCTCATTTTTATTATCAAGTGAGTTTATTGATGGTTGTTCAGAAGTACTGACATGCAGACAATGAGCTCAGATTGCATTTACATTTCTGGAATACTTTCCCTCTTTCCACTTTCTGCCAGGAACTTGCTTCTGTGATTCAGAGTTTTTATTTTAAGATTGGACAGTTGTTTAATCTGCATTCCAAATCTGTGCTCTTTGCTTTCCGTGCGAATGTTCATTGCATTCATTAATACCACAAAAATCCTTTTAAGCTTGGACCAGGACAATTACTGCTAATTTATAATTTCTTCCAGGTAGGCATTTGTTTTTACCAGACACTTGGGTATTTTATAGGTTAACTGTAAAATTACTGTCCCATCATCAAAGGAAATTATGATTTTCCCCCCAGTGCCAGTGAAAGGGAGCAAGGGCAGAATGATCTCAGTAACACTTACATAAAGCTTAGCAGCAGGAAGATAACTGCAGACCTCTATCAGTCGTTATCTCATTTTAAAAATCCAAATTTAAATTTCTTTCAAGGATAACTTTCTCACCTTCTTACAAATCCTTTTTATAAAAAAGTCCCAGAATGAGTTTTGAGGGACATTAAGGCCCTATGACTTTACTGCTTTGAAAACAAAACAGAAGAATCCTTGTCTCTACTAGGAAAACCATGAAGCATTTTCTCTTGGTCAACACTGTTCTTGCCTGTACAGGTGAACAAGGGGCAGGAGACACCTATTCGTTCGCTTATGCTGCCCATCTGCCTCGACACCTTGTCCAAGGCCCCATATTGCTGCAAGGCTGAGGGCAGCAGCAGGGCAGGAGGACGCAGAAAGTTGACTCCTGGGGGAAGTCGACCGCTCACAAACTCAGTCGCTGTTTCCCTAGGGCAAGTTGCAAAAAGTTATTCCTAACACTGTGATCTACAGTCTGAGCGGGCCCATTCCAGGTGATGGAGGTTGCTGGCACCAGAGGAAACCCAGTCTGTGGCCACAGAGCGTCCATCACGAGGCCTTGCCTGTGTCTACATAGCTGGTGCTTGGCCCAGCTCAGCCCCCCTCGCTCTCCCTCTGTGCCTCAGTTATTCCGGCTGGTGTAGAATATTCTCCAGCAACAGGCAGAATTGCACGATTAATCTCACCTTTGCTTTCCTGTTTTCAGATGGACTCAAGAAAACCCATGCAGAAAACAGGAACGAACCCAAGCCAACCGTGAAAAAGACTGACACCACTACCAGCAGCACCGTCAAGTCCTCCTCCAAACACACTGTCCCCGGCACGGGGAGCAGCGCGGGCCTGGCCTCCTCGCTCTGCGTCATGGTGGCACTGGCTGCCCTGTGGCTTGGGCCACTGTAGCTGCGCGTCCGCGGTCACCATTCACTGTCACTGTCACCCGCAGCCTTACCCACCCACAAGCAAAGTTCAGGGGCTCTGCAGCTTGTGCAGCCCTTAGGAAGCCTCCTCGCACGCGGTGCCTGCAGAGAGGTTCCATGAGGCCGCTGAGGGACCGAGGGACAGACCGCATGGGGCTGAGTGGCTTAACTTATTGGGTAGAAATACCTGGGAACCCAGAAATTGCAAACGTGCGTGTTACCATTTTTCTCAGTTTTGTTCACTGGATAATCTGACTCGTTGGTTGTGGTCTTTTTTTTTTTTTTTTTTCTGATTAAATGCGTGGTTAGTCTTCAATTCAAGGCAATACACACACTGTTTCTCTAGTGAACAGCTAATAACCCGCGTCTCCAGTAGCCAACAGTGCTGAAGTTGAGTATTCTGTACCAACTGGAGGAACATCCAAAGTGGTGGTGAAGATCAGAGCATGTTTGAAGCTTCTTTTCACTCTGTTTAGATTGTAGAAAACAACATAAAAGCATATGGTGTGTCTAATATATCAGTATAGTTGCCTTAACCTTGGGAAAAAAATAGAAATACTTGGTTTACTGAGAGTGAGTTTCCCTGCTGCCCAAACTGCCATTACCGTATACTTAAGCATATGCTTGAGGTTTATTGGATGAATGTCCAGCGGTGGGGAACATAAAACATTATTATGTTTATCTGGTTGAATGCAATTCTGTGTGGAGGGGGAAAAAAAGATAATTAGCTCAAACTTGCTTTGCCTATTGGATATTAAAGAGGACCTGCCTTCAGTTTTCCACATAGATCCCACAGGTGGAAGTTATCGGGAATTCCTGTTAGACACAAATTAGATTTTGTGCATTGTGAATCTCTGAATTGAGTCCATTTCAGAAACTGTGTATTATTTAATTACATTTAATGTTTAACATTTTGTATCATGATAGGTATAAAGGTAAAACAATCTGAAATCTAGAGCATTCTCTATTCTGTCTCATCTTGATTTCTGTCCTAGAAAGTATCAAAATGTGCATTTTATTACGAGTCTTTTTTTTTTTAAATTAATGCTACCGTCATGCATTTTAACTTTTTGGATGACAAAGTACTATGATAACTTCTAATGGGTTAAGACCTAATGTGTGTTTTCCAACAACTATGTTTACAGTGCCGTTGAATATATATATATATATACACACAAATACAGCTGTATGAATACGGTGATTAATATGATAAATATGAGAAACATTAGAATTGCTATATTTACTACATTTCATAACTATTACAACAGCTTAATGGCCATTTTCATGTTGTAGACTTTTTATTCTGTACAGTTTTATAAGATTTAATGTAAAACATTTGCCTTGGTTTTGTTTTGTAAAACATCTCTTTTGATACTTACGCGTCCACTGACATAACTCAGACAAAAAAAAATGTATCATTAATCACATTGAGGCATTTTGTCAGCAGCTTCGATTATAAAAGACAGCGTCTCTCAAAGAAGGTGCCATGTGCTCTGGATGTCACTATATAAAGGGACAACAGTACAGAGCAGGAGCATAAAATAAGTGAGCAACGTCTCACTCGTGTTTTCAGATAGTGCTAGTGAACACGGCTAATAATATTTGTAGAGGTAGAGTTTGTTTGTTTTTTTTTTTTAACTTGGGCTTTTAGATTGTGTTTGGACCCATCAAAATATCTTCAAAAGCACTGAAACATCCAGCTGCAAGGGGGGTGTCTCTAAAATGAAAATAGCTAAGTTTTGTAAAACCAAATAAAGAATGTTAATGTTGAAATATGCAGTAAAGCCAGTAAAGTGGAAAAAGATATGTGTGCTAATATAAAACAGTCTGTATTTTACAGAATGGCAAAAGCATTAATATCACTTAGTGCTGCTTTCACATAATATTAGTGAAAATCAATTTTCTAAAAAGGATAAAAACATGCGCTATGTTTCCCTAGTTTGAGAGCAGCCCCAGGCTATGGGAGCAGAACTGCAAATGCTGCCGGCTGTATTGGTTCCAGCCCCACGGCCTCGCTGCAGCCGTTCCCAGGTTTGTGCTGCCCACAGAGCGGCCCCAGGGCGCCCGTGACGCTGGGCCAGGTCCCCTTGGACCCGCGGCGGATCCCTGCGGCTGCATGCCCGCGTCTCCAGCCTGGGCTTCGGGGCTCTTACGCCACCAAATTGAACTCGGCAGCTTCAAAGTTTTTCTCATCTGCAGGGACTGAAATCAAATACCCAGAACTTGGATGTCTTTTTGAAGCCTTTTCCACAGCAAGTTTTGTCCGGTTGTTTAATACTCAGCTGTAGCCAAGGAAGCTGTAGGAACCTTGCACTAAGCATGTATTACTCACCGTGGGGATTTTGTAATCTCATAATCTTGGTAAACAAGAACATCGGAAAAATTAAACATGGGAATTTTGGGTTTGGATTGCAAATACCTATATGATGTAGCGTTCCTCTCTGATGCTAAATAGGACAACCCTTCTAAAGCTGTTGTAACCAAACTAAAATAATACTGCTCACACTGTGGGGTGGGAGAGATTCCTCCACTCATCTTGCTGGATTCAATCAATGTTTTAATCGACACAGATTGTTATGAAACAGAGGAAGAGGCTGCGAGGACTCAGCAGCTGTTGGTGCTGTTCACAGTGACACGCGGCCTTTCCCGAGGGGAGTGCTGCTCAGGCCGACTTGGAGCCTGGTCGCGCTGTGCTGCACAAATGCTGCTGCTTTACAGGGCAAGGGGGTATATTTTATTTAATGGTTTAAGTATTTTTTCCAGGATTGACTACATTTACATATTGAAAAATATATATTTTCTATCAAACAGCTTTATACCAGCAAAGACAAATCAACTGACTGCATCAGATAGAGGAACTGTTCGTTTTCAGATGGATAAAATGCCTATTTTACAAAAGTCCCATTTCAATATCAAGGACATGGTAGTTCTCAGTAATTGCAAAAGTCTCAACTCAAAATACTTTTTAACTGGTTTACGTAAGCTCAATGTAAAATACCACATCAGTCTGAGAGCATTGTTACAGCGTTGCACAACAGCTGTGAATTGTATTTGTGGATGTTTGTTTTGCTGTGACTTTCCCTTAATGTTGCTGTGGCAGCATTTGCGATGCCCATGTTGGAAACTGCTGCCCTGCACTTGTGAGTAAAATCAGCGTTCAGTTTTCACTCGGTCGTGATGCTGGTGTCATACGAAACAGGACAGAATTCCTGTGTGGGGACAGTCATTTCGTAGCGCTCCTCTGCTGCGGGGCACCCACCTTCCACTGAGCCAGTCAAGAGGTTCATGTGTCATTAGACCCCCACTGGCAAGGAGGGGATCCGTGAGGAAAGCGAACGTGGTTGGACAGCGACTCCTGGCACCCGCGTTGCTCTTGCTTTGCAGGATGGCTCTTCTGAAGAACCTGGCCTCTGATTTTCAACCTTACATTTTTCCTAGCTTGCATCCTCCTGACACAGAGCCCCATCTTCAGGTCCTCCAGCAACTTCGTTGTTGCTTAGGGAATCGCGATTCTGATCTCCTGCTCCGTAACGAACCTTCTGAGGCACAAATACCTGTCAGAGCCTGATAAGGGCAACACAGCTAATAACGTGCCCCTGCTTTGGCTTGAGGGACTGTGTGCATGGCTGGCTGGCTGGCTGTGGGATTCACATCTGCTTCATCATGAAGTCAGATCTGCATTTCATATCGCCCCATTTCCTTCAGCTATTAGGGTTGCACATGTGCCATAATTTTAAATTTGACTCTCTAATCCTCAGAAGGTCTTTTCAGGATTGTGCTAATAGATGTTGTCTGCAGCCTTTTTATTTAATGTTAGGCGAGCCCTCTCGGCCACGTTTACTGAGCTATTCCTATTCAACACTGCACATGCTGAGCTTCAAGCAAGACTTCTTCAAATGCAGGGAACTAAAACACACATTAACATGAGATGCCAGGTAGAACTGGACTCCAGGTTATGCTCTGGGGACTGAATTGAACTCTTTAAGCAGATTTAAGGTTGGACTGAAATTACAGTCAAAATGTATGAACTAGCATGGTAGCCAGTTAGTAGCAAGGGGATTTTAGTGTTGTACTGAGGACCTACCCATCGTTTTAAATAGGAATTGGTTTATGCGCTGCCCACAGCCCTGCACACTTCAGCCTGCGCAATTAAGAGTTTTCTGAAAATGTATCTTGTGTGTTGACCATTTTAGCATTTAAACCTCTACTAGCCAAAGCATCTGAGCCCGTTTTCATTTACAGCCTTGTGCTGTTCACGGTGCCTCTTTTGTTGACCTAAGGCCTGTGCGTTAGTGACAAGTGAAAGACCCGTCACTGGATGGGACGAGCTGTGACACGTCTCCCTCCAAAAGAGCTTGGTAGGAGTCCACCATTATTCCCAATACTGATTTCTCTTCTGGTTTGCACTGCCACTCTCTAAATAGCTACATTAGAGTTGTATTAAATATTAGGAACCCCCCAAAAATAGTGGCCAAGATAAAAAGAGTGTTTAAAAATCATTCTGGTTTAGAGAGGATAAATTTCAGAAAAGTACCTTGCATGTCAAATGGCAAATACTGCTGCATGCTAACACCCTCCTGCACTAGAACAAGGTCTCAGTTCCTTTTCCCATGTCCCTCTTCATCAGCAGCCCCTTCCAGCTCCGTACAGCACCATAGGAGGCCTAAATGCAAGAGGCTGTTGCACTGAATTCAGAAAGGTGAATTAAAACTTGCTCTGTAGTGATGATTCCAACTCTTGCCTAAGGTGTGCCTCCTCTGTTTATTATTTTATTTTATTTTCATTATGAGGCATGTATTCCAATTGCACGTGCTGTTGCTTAAGTGCTTGCACAGTAAATATCTGCAGCTGCTACAGCTCTCGGAAAAGGCTTCTGGACACAGAGTGTGGAGCAGGATTTCTGTGCTGCTCCCGTGTAGCTGGGATGAGACTCAATCCCTGAAATAGGCCATTTTAGACTAGTTACTCTTAGCATTACAGCGAGTGGCCCCCCAAATTATGATGAATAAATAAATTGAGGGACCATAATAAAAATAAACCAAAATAAATTGAATGTCCAGAGGGACTTGGACAGACTAGACAACTGGGTGGTCAAAAACCTCATGAAAGGCCAAGTGCACGGTCCTGCACCTGGGGAGAAATAACCCAAACATCAGTACAGGCTGGGGACCGACCTGCTGGAGAGCAGCTCTGCAGAGAAGGACCTGGGTGTCATGGTGGACGACAAGTTGACCATGAGGCAGCAGTTGCCCTCGTGGCCAAGAAGGCCAATGGCATCCTGGGATGCATTAAGAGGAGCGTCTCCAGCAGGTCGAGGGAGGGGA